>ML795802.1:246952-259251 GCA_009831015.1 Picea engelmannii
TAAACAATTAATTAATAAATAAATATTTAATTAATATTATTAATGCTAATCATTGTTTAATTAAAACCATATTAGGACAATTAATTATCTAATTAATTTTACTTAATAATCCCTAAGCATATATTCAACTAGAGTTGTTACATCGCTCAAAACACTCATTGGTGGTCGAGATCAAAGGCAAGGAGCCCAAACCTGATTCAGAATCTGATCCAGAAAATAATGAAAAAAGGTAGATCATCAATGTAGACCCCACTACTCCTATCACGAACACAACAATTCAACCAAAAGAACGAACATATCCTGAAGAGGGGGAGTGCCTCCTCCATTCACATATGTGGGTGAAAGAGACCCCGTTTCATTTCATTTTTTATAGTGGAAGCTAGAAGAACCTCATCTCATTTGAGGTCGTCAAACAATTGGGGTTGTCAAAAACACCACACCTACAACCTTACAACATCGAGTGGCTTCGCCAAGGACGAGATCTATGTGTCAGCCAACAGTGTTGTAGTGTACCCTTTTCACTACCGAGGTTTTCAAACCTCTCAGTTACCATTCTATACATGAAATTTTACATAACTCATACTGAAATTATATAACCACATGCATTCAAGCAAAATAATACATTTAACTCAGAGTAAAACATATGAATTACTGTTATATTCAATAAGCATTTAGCCTTATCATATTAATTCATATACATAGTAGAAAACATGATACATAAACAACTCAGTCATGCAAAACATGATCAAAGCATAATTCAGATACTTATCTTTATCAATGGTGGAATCCACCAACCAAATGCAGGCCTTCCACGAACCTCCCAGCCGTAGACCGCACTGCTCCTCAACTCAACAGTGCATCACCCCCGAGCTGGGACTGAGCTCCGCCCCAGGGCAAGGAATCCAGACACAGGCTGAGGTTACAGGGAATTCAGCCACACACATCCATCAGGAAGGAATTATCTCCCAGGAATCTCCCATGCTCACTGCCCACAGACCCTCATTCCCCACATTCCTGTTCCACCCCAAGAGAGTGCACCTTCTCTGTCACCTGGAAAGTCCTTCGGCTGCCAGTCTCCCTTACCTTGGGTTACAGGAACAGATCAGACCGGAAGTCTTTGGTTTCTGTAGCAGCTACAGGGTTCCTTCTAGGAGCTCTCTCCTTCCTCTGCGCACTCTCTCACCTGGAGGAGTCGCTCACAGGCCAACAAGCCTCATGTTGTCCAGTACTGCGTGGCCACAACAACCCACGGGGAAAACAAACACAGGCTTTCCCAACCCGGTTTTAGTAGTCATAGGATGATCTCATAGTTGTGTTTTTGGAATAGAGACACCACGCATAGGTTAGCTCAGCTTTTCTCGAACAAACAAGGCTTCTTCCACTCAAGTCCAACACAAGGTTCCAGTTCAGGAAATGCGCTCCTGGGTTTTATTAGAACCAGACACAGACTCCACAGTTCTGGACAGGAGTGTACACGGATTCTTCAGGACAAACACAGGCTTTCTTTTCTGTATCAAAATTACACGAGGGTCCCTTGCAGACTGGCTCCTCTGGCTCTGGCTCCGAGCAGTCGGGTCGACTCGAGGAGGGATCCCCCTCATGGATCATCTTGGCTATTTTATCTGCATGCACCAGGGTTGCCACTTGTCACCCTTGGAACTGCATGTGTTCCATCGGCCTGCATTGCACGCGTTCCTCCCACCACTTGGGAAATCATGTGTCCTTCCAAAAGGACTTAGGATAAAACATATGATGCACATATCTTTTTGAAACAATATTAAAATATTATTTCCAGGTTTAAACCCCTAGGCTCATCACTCATCCCCTTTCCCTCCTTCTAGCCCCTAGTCCCTTGCCCACTCTGTGGACGCTCAGTCCCCCTTCACTCATTCATCGTGGTCGGTCTGCACCTGGCGGTGTTTATATTTTATTAAATATTCTGCATACATACAAGTACAACAATAGGCTCTTGGCCTTCAAACACTTAGGCTTCCTGGCCTAACAACCACATAAGCCTTCCATCTTATACAAAACTTGGCTCACCAGCCTATAGAACACATTTACAATTCATTGCATATATCATGATCTGTAACGGGGCTTGGCCTTGGGGACACTACAATCCCCTCCCCTTATTTTTGCACTGTCCTCAGTGCAACTTTACATAGCATCTGCAAGCTTTTCAAAATTTTCAAAAAGATGCGAGTACTATGCCCGCATAACATCTGCATGCTCCCATGTCGCATCCTCAGGACCGTACCAGGTCCACTAGACCTTTACAAGCTCTATAGCTCGATTCCGGAGCTGTTTTCTTTTCCTGTCCAATATGCATACAGGATGCACTTGCAGGACACCTTTTGGTTCCACCTGGATCACAGTCCAATCGATAACATGATTAGTATCAGGTACATATTTCTTAAGCAGTGAAACATGAAACACATTATGTACAGTCATAGATGCAGGTAATGCAACCATGTATGAAACTGGCCCAATCCTTTCCAGGATCTTGAATGGCCCACAAAATCTTGCTGCCAACTTGGCGCAACTTCCCAAATTCAGGGAACTCTTGTTAGTTTTCACTTTCAGGAAAACATGGTCACCCACTTTGAATTCTTTATGGGTTCTGTTACTATCAGCGTAACTTTTCTGCCTGTCCTGGGCAGATTTTAGATTCTGTTTGATTTTTATCATCTGATCTTCCATCTCTTTGAGTAGTTTAGGTCCAACTACTGTTCTTTCAGCTGGATTATCCCAGCTCACTGGAGTGTTGCACTTTCTTCCATAAAGTGCTTCGAATGGGCTCATCTTCATAGATGTATGATGCCCATTATTGTAGGCGAATTCGACCAAATGTAGGTAGTCTTCCCACCTTGATGGTTTATCCATCACATACATTCTCAGCATGTCTTCTATTACTCTGTTTACTCTCTCTATCTATCCATCAGACTCGGGATGATATGTTGTATTGAAGTTCAGATTCGTTCTGAATCCCTTGAACAGTCCTCTCCAGAAATTCGAAGTGAATTTCGGGTCTCTATCAGACACAATTGTCTTAGGAATTACATGCAAGCATGCCACTTCTTTTAAAAAGATATCAGCAACATTTGCTGCTCTGTGGGTGTTTTTCAATGGAATAAAATGGGCAGCTTTAGTAAGCTTGTCCACCAACACCATGATTGAATCATGTTGCTTGCTTGTTCTGGGCAATCCTGTGATAAAATCCATTGTTACTACATCCCATTTCCACTCAGGAATAGGTAAAGGTTGCAACAACCCTGCTGGGTGTCTGTCCTCAGCCTTGACTTTTTGGCATTCCATACATCTGGCGATGTATTCAGCAATTTCCTTCTTCATACCTAGACAAAAATAATGGCTTTTGACTGTTGCCACAGTCTTTTGATATCCAAGATGACCAGCATAAGTCACATTATGCATTTCTTTTAGAATTGCCAGCTTCAATTCTCGGTCATTAGGTACATACACTCTGTTTTTATACAAAAGTAAACTATCAGTTCCCAAGGTGTAACTTTCCTTGGTTTGTGGTTCTCATGCTACTGTAGCTTTGCTACAAGTCTTTTGTACTGCAAATCAGTATTTGCAGCTTCAAGAATTTTTTCTTTCAACTCAGTTATGTACATGCTAATGGCTGTAGCATGTAATTCATGCACTTTTCTGCTGAGTGCATCAACCACTTTATTGTCTTTCCCTTTGATATGCCTGATATCAAAGTCATATTCGCATAGAAATTCCAGCCATCTGATTTTCCTGGCATTTAGGGTTGGATGATCAAATAAATACTTCAGGCCATTGTGGTCTGTTCTTAATTCGAATTTCTTGCCCATGAGGTAATGTCTCCATTTACTCAATGCATGGACAACTATTGCCAGCTCTAAATCATGAGTGGCATAATTCTTTTCATGTTCTTTCATCTTTCGGGATTCATAACAAATTACAGATCCCTCTTGGCTGAGAACTCCTTCCAGCCCTTCCTTACACGCATCTGTGCATACTACATAATCCTTGTTTGGAACTACAATCTTTAGGATTGGAGCACTAGTGAGCAGTTGCTTCAATTGCTGGAAGTTTCTCTCACATTGTTCAGTCCACTGGAACTTCTTCTCCTTCCTTTGCAAGGAAGTGATAGCATGCACTATCCTTGAAAATCCGGCTATGAACCTCCTATAATAACCTGCCAGACCCATAAAGGATCTAACTTCTGTCACATTTCTTAGCGTTGGCCACTCTTGAATGGCCTGTACCTTCTCAGGATCCACAGTGATCCCCTCTTCAGAAATAATGTGTCCCAAATAATGGATCTACTTTTGATAAAATGAGCACTTGCTCAGTTTTGCGTAGAGCTGGTGTTCTCTCAACACCTGCAGCACCATTCTAAGGTGTTGTTCGTGTTCTTCCTCTTTCTTGGAGTACACCAAGATATCGTCCAAGAAGACTATGAAAAACTTGTCCAGATAATTTCTGAACACTCCATCCATTAAGCACATGAAGACAGTAGGCGCGTTGGACAGTCCAAATGGCACCATAGTGAACTCATAATGACCGTACCTTGTTCTGAAGGCAGTCTTGCTGATGTCTTCATCTTTTATCCTCACTTGATGATATCCAGATCGAAGATCTATTTTCGAAAATACTTTCTCATCCTTCAACTGATCAAAAAGATCATCAATCCTTGGCAGAGGATATTTGTTCTTGACAGTGACTTTATTCAACTATCGAAAGTCAATGCACAACCTCATCGTCCCATCTTTCTTCTTCACAAATAGGACTGGGGCTCCCCACGGTGACATGTTGGGACGAATGTACCCTTTCTTTAGTAGCTCTTCGAGCTGCAGTTGCAACTCTTTCAGCTCTGGTGTGCTCATTCTATAAGGAGATTTCGAAACTGGAGTTGCTCCAGGCATTAGATTTATAGAAAAATCAATGTCCCTCTTCGGAGGTAGTCCAGGCACCTCCTGAAACACGTCCTCAAACTATTTGAGTACCCTGTGGTCTTCCATATTCGAGACCACATTTTGGAATACTTCTTCCACCCGGGCTGCAAATAATTGACAGCCTTTCCGGTAACATTTCTTCAGCTACATGGCTGAGATTTCTCTAATAGCCACGGCTCTGGGAATTCCTTGGACTGTTACCTAATTTCCCTCTTTGTCCAGACATGTGAATATCTTGTTATGACAATCCAGAAGGGCATGGTGTTGGTCCAACCAGTCCATCCCAATTAAGCAATCATATGAGCCTAAAGGTAGAATGTTCAATTCAGCCTTAGTGCTCATTCCTTTCATGTCCACCGAACAGGACTTAACCAATTCAATGACCTTCCTCTTGGTCCCTGTGGCCAACTGCACTAACCAAGACTTCTCATGTTTTCTCTTCATTAGATGCAAACTTTCCACCACCCTAGGATCTACATAACTATGGCTAGCCCCTGAATCAATCAAAATAACAAGTGGTTGATTGTTGATCATACCTTCCACTTCAATCATGTGCGATTGAAATTCCACTTGCTTATTGTCCAGGGCTACGTAGATCCTTGGCATTCTTCTACCCATATCCTCCACTGTTTCATCTTGTTGAACAGTGTGGATAGTTCTTGATTTGTCTTTTCTGTGGGGGCAGTCTCTGTACCTATGATTCCCTTTACAGCCCCAACACTCCATGGGTGGAGGCCTTGGCATCTGCTCACTCCCTTCAACTTTCCTGGGCTCTTTAAAAGATGATTGTCCCCAAGGACTGTTTCTGAAAAAGGAAGGCTTGCTTCCCTTTTGCCTCTGTTCTTTCTTAAACCTCTTCTGGTTATCCCAAGCCTTCCGAAAGGTAGGCTTTTCTCTCTGTTGTTTGTCTAGGCATTTCACCCTTCTTATGGTTTCTTCCATGGTCTTAGGATCATCGTATTGAATCTTTTCACCAATGAAAGGTGGCAGTCCACTCAGATACCTCTGAATCTTGACAGCCTCGTCTTTGATGAATGGAACATACTTTAGTAGTTCCAGAAAACTTCGTTCATACTCATCAATGGTCATACTACCCAACTTGAGTGCGAATAACTCCTTCATCTTTCTGTCATAGTATCTTTTAGTCTGGTATTTCTTCTCGAAATACCTCTTAAAATCCTTCCACGTGACCTCTTTCTCTCTGATGTGTTGCACTTGCACAAACTGATCCCACCACATGGACGCTTTTCCTTTCAGCTGGTACATTGCAATTCTACCTTATGCATGGGCAGAATAATTCTGCAACTGGAAGTATTTCTTCATGCCCAACAACCAGGTTTCAGCATCTTCCTCCTTCTTATGCTCTCCATCGAATGTTGGAGGCTTAATTTTATTCATCTCTCCTTTCAATTCCTCCCTTCCATATTTTTGATGTTTTTTGGTAGGGGACGGGCTCGAATTGTTATGTGTCTCCCTGTCCGGATGTTTTTGGGAGCGACTGTGACGTCGGCTACCACTCCTTGATCTACTTCTTCTCCCATGGTCTCTGCGACTCTCTGTTGTACCTGAGTCTCTTCCCTTCTCAAGTTTCTTCTCTATTCTTTCCAGACTCTGCAATAATTTTAAGTTTAATTTCCCTTGTCGATCTTTGACTTTCATGAGATTTCGGCTATCAGCTCGACGCTCCTTGGCCTCTCTTTGCAATCCTTTAAGGATTTTCATTATATGTCCTTCCTTATCCATCTCCTTTCCATGCCCATTAGAGTTCGATCCTTCGACTCCCAGGTTAACATCCTTTCCTTCCTGTTCATCTTCTATTTCAGGGATAAACTGCACTTTTCCCCACTCCATACTCGGCGTTGATTAACTGGAGTACTGCCCTCCGTTAACTCTTCACACACACTGTGCAATCAAATTTGAAATTTGTCAGGCCATTTAAACCTTCACAAACAATCCACAATATTTATAACTAATGTGAACACGAACGAAATACATTTCAACTTCACAAGGTTTTCTGAGCTCTGTCTGGCTCTGTGTTTTTCGGATGTCCGAAACTTCAATTTTCGAAACTTTCGAGAGTTCATTATGCAGTGACTCCCCACTTCTTTTCATTTCAATTTCCATTCTATACATGGCCTCGATGCAGGCGCACCTACCAGGGCACGTCCGCTCACAAGATCTTTCTCCTTCTATCGGCCCAAAGAACTTGACGTTCTTCTATTCCCTATCGGGGAATTTTCCTCCCACAGGAACTCTTTTTCGAAATCCCCCCTTTTCTCTATCGGGGTTTCCATTATCGGGGTTTTGACACCCACAATGTTCTAGAAACTTGAAACGTCGATCCCCGATCTCCAATGCGCCTATTTTTCATGATAGCCCCCGGCTATAGTCTTAGCACCACATGACCGTTGGTTTGTGACCACGGCCTTATCTCTTATCGGGGTTCGGAGGTTTGCGAGTCGAAACGCACTGAACCTCTTGTCAATGGAATCCCTGATTTCTCGATGCAGCAATTCTCCGTCAAGATGACAGTTGTCCCCCACTGATCAGGTTTTCGTGGATCGCGATTTCAAAGTGTGTGAATCACTTGTCACCGGGATCCCCGATATCCCGATGAACTCCAAACGCCGATGAATTTACTCCTTGTCAGGACTTTCCCTGATGGTGCAGATCTCTGCCACGTGTCCACTAAATGAACGGTCTCGATTTCCTCCAGGGTTTCGGGCCTTGAAAGGTCTCGAGTTCCTTGTCCTTAGGAACTCTGATATGCCAATTCCCGACTCTGCCCAGGCTGCTGGCACCTGTACTCCACTAGTTCCACCTGTGGTCCATGTGAATCTTCTGTCGAGATTTCCTCCGATGGCGCAGATCTCTGGCTCCTCGAGATCTACTGACACATGTCCCTCAGATGGACGGCTTTGATTATGTCGGGGTTTCGAGGTATCAATTGTTGAAAAATACTCGACCACAGGATTCCCGATGCGCCTTTACCTTAGCCCCCTCGGCTATGCCGAGGCTCATGTGACCTCTACCTTGTGACCATAATCAAACCGCTCATCGGGGTTTCGGGGTTCGGAGTTTCACAATGCATGGACTCCTTGTCCCCACGATTCCCGATTTCCCGAATCCTGATTTCCCAGAATGGAAAATTTCACCACACGTGTCCTCCATTTTTCGAACGGTCTGGGTCTATTTCGGAACTTTCACCCCTAGTCTCGAAGGTTTAACCCTCGGACATCTCCCGAATGATCCTACGAATGTCTGGTTTTTCCGACCGAGATCTGACAACTCAGATTCTCTCTCGCTAATTCGGAGCTTTCGCCCCTAAATACTAAGATTTAACCTTCGGGCATCTCCCAACAGATCCAATGGCTGTCAGGTTTTTCGACTAAGATCTGACAGCTCAAACTGTTCCTAACCAAATCGGGATTTCGCATATCGCAATTTTCCAATCCCCTATGCAATATCCAAAGGCTTTAAACCTTGTGCACAATTTTTCCAGATCCGACGGTCACAAGGGCTCGCCTTCCCTCCCGAACAGATCCTAAGGTTCTAACACCATTGGTGTAGAGACCTGTCTCCCTGTGGTCATAGACCATACCAGCTATGGTTTCACAGCACCGCTAAATCTCCTGAGCTTAAAAACTCGTCAAGCATCTCCTTGATGCTTCGAAGCAAACTAGGGTCCGAAATTGGTCCTCCCGACTCAATTTCCCCTCGCATTCTTAGTCCAAAGACTGCTCCACTGGCCCATCTAGGCTCAGTGTCGAAACCTTGGCTCTGATACCAATTTGTAGTGTACCCTTTTCACTACCGAGGTTTTCAAACCTCTCAGTTACCATTCTATACATGAAATTTTACATAACTCATACTGAAATTATATAACCACATGCATTCAAGCAAAATAATACATTTAACTCAGAGTAAAACATTAGAATTACTACTATATTCAACAAGCATTTAGCCTTATCATATTAATTCATATACACAGTAGAAAACATGATACATAAACAACTCAGTCATGCAAAACATGATCAAATCATAATTCAGATACTTATCTTTATCAATGGTGGAATCCACCAACCAAATGCAGGCCTTCCACGAACCTCCCAGTCGTAGACCGCACTGCTCCTCAAATCAATAGTGGGTCACCCCCGAGCTGGGACTGAGCTCCACCCCAGGGAAAGGAATCCAGACACAGGCTGAGGTTACAGGGAATTCAGCCACACACATCCATCAGGAAGGAATTCTCTCCCAGGAATCTCCCACGCTCATTGCCCACAGACCCTCATTCCCCACATGCCTGTTCCACCTCAGGAGAGTGCACCTTCTCTGTCACTTGGATAGTCCTTCGGCTATCAGTCTCCCTTACCTTGGGTTACAGGAATAGACTGGACCGGAAGTCTCCGGGTTCTGTAGCAGCTACAGGGTTCCTTCCAGGAGCTCTCTCCTTCCTCTGCGCACTCTCTCACCTGGAGGAGTCGCTCATAGACCAACAAGCCTCACGTAGTCCAGTACTGCGTGGCCACAACAACCCACGGGGAAAACAAACACAGGCTTTCCCAAACTGGTTCAGCAGTCACAGGATGATCTCACGGTTGTGTTTTCGGAACAGAGACACCACGCACAGTTTAGCTCAGCTTTTCCCGAACAAACAAGGATTCTTCCACTCGAGTCCAACACAGGGTTCCAGTTTAGGAAATGCGCTCCCAGGTTTTATTAGAACCAAACACAGACTCCACAGTTCTGGACAGGGGTGTACACGGATTCTTCAGGACAAACACAGGCTTTCTTTTCTGTATCAAAATTACATGAGGGTCCCTTGCAGACTGGCTCCTCCAGCTCTGGCTCCGGGCAGTCGGGTCGACTCGAGGAGGGATCCCCCTCACAGCTCATCTTGGTTGTTTTATCTGCATGCACCAGGGCTGACACTTGTCACCCTTGGAACTGCATGTGTTCCATCGGCCTGCATTGCACGCGTTCCTCCCACCACTTGGGAAATCACGTGTCCTTCCAAAAGGACTTAGGATAAAACATATGATGCACATATCTTTTTGAAACAATATTAAAATATTATTTTCAGGTTTAATCCCCTAGGCTTAGCCCCTAGGCTCATCACTCAGCCCCTTTCCCACCTTCCAGCCCCTAGTCCCTTGCCCACTCTATGGACGCTCAGTCCCCCTTCACTCATTCATCGTGGTCGGTCTGCACCTGGGGGTGTTTATATTTTATTAAATATTCTGCATACATACAAGTACAACAACAGGCTCCTGGCCTTCAAACACTTAGGCTTCCTGGCCTAACAACCACATAAGCCTTCCAGCTTATACAAAACTTGGCTCACCAGCCTATAGAACACATTTACAATTCATTGCATATATCATGATCTGTAACGGGGCTCGGCCTTGGGGACACTACAAGTGTCACCTTTCCTATGGCATCCAACCCTTCAAGGATGAGGTAGTGTGTGATGTTTCCCCTCTTTACATCTGTGATGTTTTTTTGGTCCAACCATATATGTGGAAACATCATGATGTTTATGAGTCTTGACCTCGTAGTGTCAGTATTACTCTGGGGGGTCAGGTCTATAGGATACCAGAGGTAGTTATGAATATTGTTCCACCAAAACAATGCCGCAAGGTAATCTCTCATACTGCTAAATTCAACCTCTTCAAAATATGTTCAAATGATGAATAAAAGGCCACTACAACCACTCCAGCCTCAACACCTTCTATCCATCATAATCATATTGCAGAAGGGAAATAAGATATTGCTTCTTCACGTACGATGGTGCCTACATAATGTCCCATAAAGTCAATATACAACATGTTGGTGGAACAAATTCAACCCCGCCAACAATAGGTTTGTGAAAGCCTTCCACAGACCAAGCATCGCAACTTCTCCAACAAGACAAGAAACTCACCAAGATTTAGGTTCAACAAATGCTTTCCCCTATTCCCCAGGAAATCAACACAATGGAAATCATTTCTTCCTAAGAGGGGTGGACTAATCCAGGTGGATATTGGTGGCCACCCACCTGTTCCAAATTCCACTTCGCTCATCTTGATAGTTTTTTAGTTCAACACGTTTATCTATAATGGTGACCTATCTTTGTAATTGTGGGTTCTGCACTTCCGGGGTTGTCTTGAATCCCTACACAATATCCAGGTGGATATTGGTGGTCTCCCACCTATTCCAACGGGATTATTTTGGCATTTTTCATGTCAGTACTTCTTTATGTACTTTTGAGGCCATTTTGAGGCTCTAAACAACGTTTTTTGGGCTTGCCACAATCAAACTAAAGACAAAGTTAGAGTTTAATGTCATAATGTGTATCTCTCAAAAATACTTTTCCAACGGGCTATCACATGCCTAAAACGGAGATCGTATGCAAAAGCTACGACCCCATGAAGTTGTTGTACTAACTTAACCCAACGGGGCCCACATGAATTTTGGTGCTTCATCTCCTAGGGTTAGGTTTTTGGATGTCTAGGGTTTTGGCATTCATGTTTATTGTAAAAGGACCTTCAGAGCCTCATTGTACTTATCTTCTTGCGAATGAGCATAGCCGTCAAATCTCTTCTCAGAGATAAGTTGCCACCATTCTAGCGAGTTCATTCACTCTGCATTTTTACGTTCTTTGTACATTTCTTTCATTAATAGAAATCATGTATTGTTGTATTTATCTATTTCTAGCAATATTTGTGTGTATTTCATTGTAATATCTATGCTTTCATTTCGTTCCGAAAATAATCCGGATCACATACACATAATATATATGTTGTTTAACATTTTTTATTTACTTTATAAAGAATTAGTGAGATGAGGGTCACTTTTAAAGAAGATTGGGTGTGGTTAATGAAAATAATCATTCTTATGGTTGTGTATAATATTAAATTATCATTAAACATATATGGAGTTTATTTGAGATGGGGCATGGAAAAGGGTAGCATGGTGGTGCAGGGGCCTACATAAAATGGGCACTTAGGAGGTATCACTTGAATCACTCTACTTCTCTACTTGTAGACTTAGTGAATATTGTTAATTAGTGAAAAGTAAATTTAAGCCATGAATTCAGCCCAAGGATGGTTCATGTGTAGAGGTATGTGTGGATGACCTTTAAAAAAATTAAATAGTTTTAAATTATATTTCTACATTTAATATGTGTTTTGATATTAAAATAATTATTTATGTGTGAACTTTGACGTGCACAAAATCTTTTTTCTTGATCATGTTCTTTTGGAATATTGATGCCATATGATTGTGGTGACGTACCTAGAATAAGATATTTACACTTTGTTAGGAGAGAGAAAATGACAAATGTTACTTAATTGGGAAATATATGTACTCTTG
>ML795802.1:266609-277383 GCA_009831015.1 Picea engelmannii
TTGTCTTGGTCTGGACTGCGCAAGAGCATTGGAGCGAAATTGGTACAACAAAGACCCAAGGAAGCGATTATACGGTATGTTCATGATTCTTGCCTCCTAATTCATTCAATAGTTAAAATCTAGGGAAAGAGTATCATTCTGTCCTATTTTGTTCTAGATCTAGGTGGATTTAGGGAGATCGGTTTGTGTCCGCACTTACGGATTAATCCTGAAACAAAATTGGCGACTCCACTGGGGACTAATCCCATTTTTTGATGGTTTTTTGTACTTTTCTGTGGCCATTTGCTTTGATTTCATTTTTCTCCTGTCCTATTAGTCTCTGAGTCCTCAGGATATCCTGAGAGACCTTTTGGGTCTAGAAGCCTTGGTCAATTTAGCTTTCATTTTCAAAAAATTTGTCATCTTCAGGAGTTCTCGCACTGTGTTTGACTACAGCCTGCGAGAATCAGTCAGGTTCGCACCCTGCTCATAGGGTCCAGTGCGAGGTGTTCGCACCTTGCTAAAAGGTTGCCTGCGAGAATCTATCATTCTCGCACTGTGTAATACTGCTCACCTGCGAACAAGATTTTTTAAAATTTTGAAATTGAGTTTTGGTTTTTTCAATTTCTCAGATCAGTTGAATTACCTCTTTTAGGATTATTGGATCATTGATTTATATATCTCTTGCTTTAGTTTGCATGCTTGAACAGTTTTAGGGTTTCAAGGTTTTTCTTGCCTTTGTAGCTTGACTTTCATTTATTGGCTCTTATTGGCAAATTCATTCTCTCTGACTTCTGGATTTGAGTGTGTCTGATTGGCTGAGAACCAGTGATTGGTTGAGAGTTAAGTGTTTGGTGTTTCTCATTTGCTTGTTGGTTCAACAGAACATTTTCGTTTGCATTGAGAAAACTCATTGGTTTGCTCTTTGTTTTTGCTTTCATTGAAAGAGTTGATTGGGTTGTTATTGCTTGTTTCTTTATGATTTGATTTTTATGCTTTCTCAGTGATATAGTGAGAATTCTTTTTGGAAAGTGAACAACTAGCTTTTCTTTCAAAAAACATTGTTTTTGTCTTTTAGAAAACATTGAAAAATCAAATTTTAGAGTTTGTTGAAGTATTTGAAAAAGACACATAGAGATCGTTCTTTGATAAATGATTGTTTGCATTGACATTTGAAAGGAAATTGTACTTTTCATTGTAGTACAGGGTTGATTTGGAAAATCTTCTCTCTCTCCCATAAATAGGATTCATGGAATGAAAAGTATTATATTTCATTGTTATCCTTGCATTATTGGGGTCAGAGTCATACAACACGAGTTTCACTTCCGTTACCTTTGAGTAAACAACAGCTCTTAAAAACATTGCGTAATCTTAAAATGTATCTAGTAACTCTTTTCTAGGGCTCTTTTACACCAACATCTAGTTAGGCTAGTGCTTTGGAGTAGGAAGAGAGATACACTCTCCAGAAGCTCAAGACACACAATAGCAGCTTGAGTTAGGGAGTGTTAAATTTCATTTGCAGCATATTGTCCTGGGAAGCCCTTCTAACACAAGGGTCAAGCACTAGGTCGCATTGGTGTTGGCAGAGTTACTCACCCTGCTTTTTTGACATCAGTGTAGAGATTGCATGTATTACGGGGGTCACTCCGAGGTATACCCACAATTATGAGTGGAAGCCTTTGAGTTGATTTCAGGCTAGATACCCTGCCCTTGCATGTGGATCGGACTGATGATTGTTCCCCCAGGTTGTACTATTGTTTGTGGTGACCTTAGTGGCCTATCTCTCTAGGTTCTTACCCAGGGTGACTGTGGAGGGGAAAGTCTTCATGGTACCTGGAATTGACGTTGATCAAACTCACTCGGGCTCCTTAGAGGGTATACCCACGATTATGTGTGGGAGCTTGCACCAGGGTGTAAGTTCGTTAAGCAGGTTGTCAGTGTAACTTTTCCACCCTCGCCCCGCCCCTTCTCGTCTCATTGTTGCGACGTTGGATTTCATAACCAACTAGTGGCTTCGAAATTGGAAGGTATTGTTTGCTTGGTCATTGTTTCCTAGATTTTGTTTACTAGTGTGTGTTGTTTGTTTCCCGAAGTTGACCTTAGGAATTTATTCGCAGAGCTTGTCACTCATTTACAATTGGTCCCCCACGATGTTCACGTAGAATGCAAGGTTTATCTCCAGAACATCTGGACGGTTCTCAACCCTTGCCTACTAGTACACCTGAGGGCTCTCCTCGTCAGAGTGAAGTCCCAGTTGTTACTTCACCACACGTGGACACAAGTGAAGTCCAAGACATTTCTACACCACCTCCACAGGTAGAACGCATTGATTCTCTAGAAGATTTTCGAATTACCAATACTAGAGAGGACTATCGCATTCGTTGTGGTGAACGACCTGTTGTGCGATTAAATTATTCTGAAGAAGTAGTTGTTACATCTTCTGAATCAACCGTTGGGCCTTCTCACGGTGTAGTAGGCCAAGACCCTTTTTGGTCAGGTGATTTCCGACGAGTCCTTTTTGGTACTGAGTCACCTCCAGTTTATGAAATCAACCCCCCAGTATCTCCTGAGGCAGAAACTACACCAGTAACTACCAATTATCACTTTGTTCTCTGTCCCGAGATGGCCCATCTCACGAATACTACAAATGTTTAAACCAGAATTACTGCAGCTACTCTTGCTCCTATCAATACTCAGTGAATGCCTGAGGTTAACCCAAATTTACCTCTTGGTTACCATGCGTTGAATGATTTGTTGAATGCTTCCAATCCAACACCTCCGCAAACCCCAGCCAGTTCTCCAGGTGGTCCTCCTTTTCCTGGGTATGATGTTCCTCGTTTTATTCCGACACTCCCACCATTTCCTTATGGAAATCCTAATCCTAGTGGCATTATCCCGACTGTTGCAACGAACCCGCAGATTCTTGTTGGTGGACAGGGTGGTACGGTCCCTTTTCCTTTTCCCAGACACAACATAGTTACTACGCAACCTACGGTTGGCACACAACTTCCGGGTGTAACTATACCTATGATAGGGGGACCAACCTTACCTTTTGGAAAAAACATACCTCCTGAATTGGCCCAGTATTGGAATCAGCTTCTACAAAACTTTCCTCAAAATGTTGGGGGGCAGCAAACTGTCCCTACTATAGGCCAACCGTATCCAGGTATAACCAATCCTATTTGGGGTTCGGGTCAAACTACTCAACCTCAAGTCCCTACTCAAACTCAAGGTTACAATCCTTGGGGTTACTATCCTATCTGGCCACCACCGAATCAGCCAGGGTCTTCCCTCTACGGACAGTCTTCTTATGGTCCTACTGGTTTGCCGATAGGGCTTCCACCCCAAAGCCATCAATACCCACAAGTAAACTGACAGTTACCTTTTCTTGCTACCTTGGATTTTCCAGATTTGTCTAGGATTCTCAATGATCCTATTCGTCACTCTCCCCAATGGCCTGCTATTCCTGCTTAGATTCCATCGGATATTCCGAAATTCGATGGCAAGGCAGGCGAGGACCCAAATAATCATGTCATGACTTTTCATTTATGGTGTTCGTCCAACTCGCTGATGGATGACTCCATTCGTCTACGTATTTTTCAACGAACCCTTACCGGTTCGGCTACGAAGTGGTATATTGAATTGCCACAAGGTTTATTTTCTGATTTCAACACCCTAGCTATGGCTTTTCTCACACATTACCAGTTACCGATCCATTACGATACTGGGACTGAGATTTTGAATTCTTTCAAACAAACTAAAGGCACTCATATATTGGATCATATTCATGAGTGGCGAAGGAGACGACGTCTCATTAAACTTGAACTCCCTGATCAGTTACTAGCAGAATGGTTTACGAAATGTTTCGTGAACGAAATTGGTAAAGACATTTCTATGGGTGGTGTTGTTACAGATGAGCAGGCTATAAGTCACGCTCAGTATCTTGATCTCGTTTATTCGCAAACGGGAACACTTTACGATTTACTACCTGAACTACCTCATCCTGGTACTTCCAGCACTTCAACTGCTCTAGCTGCCTCGCATGTAGTTGATGGTGTGATTGGTACTGTTCATTCCCACTCACATTATGTTTCAAGTACAACCCCTAATTCTACATCTTCTAATGTTCAAAATGCTCCGTCTCCTACCCCTTCCACCAGTAAAACTTCTGAGGTGAACGTTGTCCAATCTACACCGACCGGTAAAAATAAATCAAAGAAAGGAAGAGGCAAGAATAAGGAGAGTAAAAATAATAATCAAAATGAGCAAACTAAAACCCCTCCTATTGAAGATCAGGATAAGCGCAAACCACACTACCCTTGCCTTATCTGTGGTGACGATCACTACATGAAGGATTGTCCTCGACGTGCTGAGGTTACTAAGTTCCTTCAAGGAATGTCGAAATCATCTATGCCGACAGTCTTGTCCCAACCCTTCCCATCTCAGCAACAGGCCTCGTTGGTCATTCATGACCAACCCTCTACTTCTACGACATCATATGTTTTGATGTGTACCGGTGATTCCAAGAAAGACAATGTTGCACTTACCACTAGAGCTAAAGACTATACTCCATCTAAGGAGAAGGTTGACAATTCACCTCCTGATTTGGTACATCCCTCTCCACTGAATCCACCTACGAACGATCCTCTTCATCTCAAACGACCGAGTCTTGATACAGTTCTGTGACCACCCCTGAAAGGTGTCGTTAAGAAATCGGCCTTCAATCCTCTTGCTCGTGCATCCCAGAACTATAGTATTGTCGAAGATATGGCCCAAGCACCTTCAGCGATGTATGCCCTTGAAGTCCTTCAGTCTTGTCTTTCACAACGAAGGGCTCTGTTGAAAGCTATAGGTGGAATTGATCCAACAGATACGAATTTGATAGTCTTTGACTTGGAAGACCATATTCCAAGGTTACCCCCACATCTTGCATTTCAGATACAAGTTGTTGTCACCGACAAGAACATTTTTCGAACTATTATTGATGAAGGGGCCTCTACGTGTGTAATGTCTTTTACTTGTTGGAAACCTATTGGCTCTCCTCCTTTAACCGAATCACAAAATAATTTGAAATCCTTCAATGGCTCTGGTTTTAAGCCTTACGGTGTTCTTCCATCGTTGCCTGTCACTCTAGAAGGTAAGACAGTCCAAGTTGAAGTGGAAGTTTTCGATGCTCCCCTAGATTATAATATTCTTCTTGGTCATAGATGGATAGATTCTATGCGTGTTGTTGTGTCAACACTTTTCCGTGTCGTACGATTTCCTCACCAAAGAAAAGTTGTTACGGTTGATCAGCTTGCCTTTTTTAATTATGATACTCGCACTGGCAATGTGTCGTTTATAGTTAAAACCCCGTCAGGTTACGAGAATGTTGGCGTCGGTCTTTTAAAAGACTCTTCATTAATGGGTACTTTCCCCATACCGCCACGACCCGATATTCCACGCCCGTCAGTTACTTCTATTAATATGATATTCGTTGTACCTCATGAGCTTCCTATGTCTTTTGACCCTTGGATAGTCCCTGATCCAGGAGATCATACTCGTTTCGGCGACGTCATGTCGTTAAGTCCGGTTGAGTCTTCTTATCAAGCCATTCAATCGACAACCCTTTCTACACCTTTTCTAGATGAGTTGTCTCTCGATCCTTTCCATGTCATCTTTCCCACTGACGAGATGATCATGTCCGTCATGGAAGACACCCCTTGGGACGATGGGCATCATCGTTCCATATTGTTTCTGGAACAACACACTCTCGAGAACTACCAACGGATTTTGACTTCATCGACCGTTGTTGTCATATCGACCGTTCCCGGATCTACACGTGATGTGTTTGTGGAAGGGAACCTCAGTAATATTTCTCCCACGATACCCATTGATATATCAGTTAAACCTGGGATAGTTGAAAATGTTCACATTGGAGCTTTGTGTTCTCCAGAGGAAATCGTCACCTATACATCTTTGTTTAAAGAATTTCATGACATCTTTGCCTGGAGTTATGAAGAGATGTCGGGTATCGACCCTGCCATTGTGGTGCATGAGATTAAGATGTACCCCAGAGCCAAACTAGTCTGGCAGCGCCTTCATCCAGTCCATCCACGTAAAGCGGAAGCTATCAAACTCGAAGTTGAAAAACTTCTCAAAGCCGGTTTTATTTATTCCGTGGCTCTGACAGAATGGGTTTCCAACCCTGTACCGATTGATAAGAAAGGTGGTAGTATACGTGTTTGTGTTGATTATCGGGATCTTAACAAAGCCTGTCCGAAAGACAACTTTCCAACCCCTTTCGTCGACCAGATTGTCGATGACTGTGCCGGCAGTGAAATATTTTCTCTCATGGATGGATTTTCCAGCTATAATCAAATTAACATCGCTCCTGAGGAACAACATAAAACTGCTTTTATTTGTCCTTGGGGTACTTTCGCCTATAGAAAACTTCCCTTCGGTCTTAAGAACATGGGCGCGATGTTTCAACGTGTTATGTCTTATGCGTTTCATGATATAAATCATATCGTTCAACCTTACTTGGACGATTTGTCGGCTCATTCTTTACGCCGAGTCAATCACCCTAATCATCTCCGAGCAATTTCCGTTCATTGTCGGTTCTATCGCATTCGTCTAAATCCTCATAAATGCGTCTTTTGCGTAGAATCCGGCTGCCTTCTCGGTTTCATTTTTTCACGTCAAGGGATCCGGTCGATCCTATTAAGGTTGAGGCGATTCTTAATCTCCCTCCTCCTTCTTCACTGCGCCAGTTACAAAGTTTGCAGGGGAAAGAAAACTTTCTTTGTAGTTTCATTCCTAATTACGTCGAGATTACTCATGGTTTTACACGTCTTCTAAATAAAGGTTCAGAGTTTGTCTGGGATAAAGTTGCCAACAACGCTTTTGAAGCTTTGAAGTTGTCCCTCACAAAAGCTCCACTTCTTTTTCCTCCTGATTATAGTCGGAATCACTTTCTTTATCTAGTTTCTTCTGAGTATACTATCGGCATGGTTCTCGTTCAAGAGGATGATGCACATGATGAACATGTTATTTATTACTTGAGTCGAAGTCTCACTTCAACTGAAATCAAGTACCAACATGTT
This sequence comes from Picea engelmannii, assembly GCA_009831015.1. Lineage (NCBI taxonomy): Eukaryota > Viridiplantae > Streptophyta > Pinopsida > Pinales > Pinaceae > Picea > Picea engelmannii. The sequence continues at coordinate 273,674 of ML795802.1, forward strand.
GAAAAACTGGCTTTGGCTGCTGTTAGCGTCAGAAGTCACTCCTGGATTGCTATCAGGAGCAGAGCCTGACGCCCATCAGTCTTATGTCACGGTTTGTTTATAGATGGGGTGACCGAATGGAAGCCAACTCAAAACGATATCGTCCAACTCCAAACTAGACTAGGCATACACAAGCGAGTGAGGTCTTTATAAACTCTAGACAGTGAGTTGTAGTAAAGGGTGAGCATATGGAGGATTATATAAGAGGAAAGTGAAAGTTTGTCATAAACAGCAAGTTTCTAACAGACTATGAAAGAAAACATCTGAAGGCAAGATCTTCTTACACCCAAATGTAGGAAACCAGCGAAGACAGAAATGCAGAAACAAATCATTTGTCATAACACAACTGTGTTAATTCATGCGAAGTATTTGATCATGAACTCTCTGATATTTAGACGAAAGCATAGATGGAAAAGGAAAATTGTCTGTCATATAACAAGATATCTCATATACAGATGCATATCCAACAAACTAGAGTGTCTGTTAAAATTTACAGTAGGGAGCTCTGCTCTACCATCGATGCTTACAAAATGGAAAAAATGCCTACATATACTCTTCCCCTCCTTCCGCCCAGCAGAGGCGTCTCAAAACTTTCAACGGATGGCGTCGCCTCAATCAAATCTGGCTTGCATTTCTCTGTCATACGTTGCCTTTAATTCAGCATGGCTTGCGCCAGGGGGTAGCTGAGCCCTTTGAATGTTGAACTGACGTGTACAGGTTCCCCTAGTGAGTTGGAGACTCGGCATGACTTTCCTGAATAGAAATGGTACAAGGGGCCCTCCTGGGTAAATTTTAACCGGGACCTCCATACTCTGCAATAAATGGGTGATGCGAGACTTCACCCACCCTCTTTCTCCTTTATCCATTCTGAGCAGGTACCGGAATCCAAATCTCATCGGGCTGGAGTCGGCAGAGTACAGTGCCCCCCCTTCTGAGAACTAATTCGGAACCTTTGTCCAAATAAAAATGAAAGCGCCCCTCTCTCAGACCTCCTTTCTTATGACCGGGTGCCAAAACCGTGGGCCCAGTCCTGAGCGCTATCGGGAATTCAGGGTTCAGGATTTCAAAATGAAAAAAACAAGGGGTGCTTGCTCCTCGAAACTCCGATACCCGATTTGCGATGAGATCCACCTCAATGAGTTAGCCCCTATCGGTTGGAACCTGCTCCATATGACCTGTCTCCGTGCGACCATAGTCAAACCCTCCATCAGAGTTTCATCATTCACGATGTCACGAATTACTCGTCCCCAAGATTCCCAATATCCCGATGGCTTCAAGTTCCCTGATGGGCGCTTCCCTATCGGGACTTTCCCGATGACGTCGATCTCCTGCCACGCGTCCCTTCTCAGACGGACGGTCTAGATCTCCTTCGCTACTTCTTACGTCCATGATCAGGCTCGCTTGATGTTAATGGTTGTGGCCTTTGAATAAATCTCACCTGATCAGCTTTCAAAATCCAACCTCCATGTGCTTACATCAGAGGCCTCAATTTAGAGAGGAAAACATCCTTGTGCAAGAAATGTCGCTAACATTAGGCTCCACGGGGGATAGAGTCATCCCCGCGATGCTCTAAGAACTCCTTCTGCAGCTTCAGTTCCTTGCTATTGGGATATGGAGTCACTTATTAGGCCGAAAACATATAAAAAGAAACTAAACAAGAACTAAAAGACAATATTTACAAACAGAGGAGCCGTCTAAGGCTCAAATAAAACATTTTTTTAGAAAATGCCCATTCACTGGGCTGTTGAAAACTTCTTCACCCTCTAGATCTTGCAACCTATACGTGTTGTTGGAGAAAATCTCAGAGATTTTAAAGGGGCCGATCCAGAGGGCATCAAACTTGTTTTGCTTGCCTTTATCCTGTCTGGGTGCGTCCGACTTAAATACCAAGTCCCCGACCTCGAACTCCTTTTTCGTGACCTTTCTATCAAAAGCCTACTTGATCTTCTGCTGATGAATATAGGCTGCGTCCCTCACTTGTTCTCTGACCTGCTGCACTTCCACTATCTGATGAATTCTCCTGATCATATGATCTGGTTCTCCCTCGTAGTCTTGAAAGAACTTCGCTACAGGTAAGGTGAGCTGAGTAGGGAAAAACGCCTTTGCTCCATAGACTAGTTGAAACGGCGAAGTGCCCAGAGACCTCTTCGTTGTGACACAATTGGCCCACAGAGAAAACTTTAACTTTGAATCCCAGGCTCTTTTGTTATCCTCTAACAGTCTTTTGATGATCTTTATCAGGATTTTGTTAGAGGATTCCGCTAAACCATTTCCCTGGGGATAGTAGGGGGTGGAGTGAACTAGAGAGATCTGGAACTGCTCATAGAACTTAATTGATGGTTTAGATTTGAAAGAAGCAGCATTATCGGTGATGATTCTACTGGGACAGCCAAACCGGGCTATGATATCCTCCAGGAAGATGATAATTACTTTGTGTGATGCGCTTCTGGTAGGGACAGCTTCTATCCACTTGGTGAAATAATCTGTTGTAGTCAGGATCCATCTGTGCTGACCACTTGAGTGAGGATGAATTTCTCCGATGAAGTCCAACCCCCACTGTTGAAAAGGTGTCGAAGCTACTATAGGTTTCAACGACAACAATTTGAGTTGTTGCTTCCCTGAGAACTCTTGACATTTGGTGCAAGCTCTGACCTCCCTGCAAACATCGGGGAATAAAGTAGGCCAGTAATATCCAGCCCTGAAGATCTTATGATCTGTGGTTTTCCAAAAATGATGCCCCCCACAAAGGCCTTTATGGAAATCAAACATAACCTTCTGGGCTTCGGGTGGGTTCAAACATCTTAGCAGCATCCCCGAAGGATCTCTCCAGTACAAAACTTGCTCAATGAGACAATACCTGACTGCCTTGAGATTTAAATCTCTTGCCCTACTTTTCCCCATTCCATCCAGAGGCTTCAATTCCCGCAGGAAGTAAAGAATATCACAATACTAGGCACAATTTACCAGTGATAAGCCATCTTGAGGGCATTGGCTGGGCAGCTCAGTTTGCTGAGTTCCTGAGCGAATGTTGAGGAAATTGACTCCCAAGGCTTCACAATTAGATTCATCCAGTAACTTGTCTAGGCCTTGCCCATTAACCATCTTGGTGGGCTTTATTTCCAAGTCAAATTCCAAAAATTTTGCTATCCATTTGCCTCTTTTCCCATCTATGTCTGGCTGTACAAGAATGTCCTTTACGGAAGCTGAAGGAACGTATGCTGTCACTTTTGAATGAAAAACATAGACTCTAAAATCTTTGAGGGATTTCACCAAGGCATAAGCCTGCTTCTCCATGATCTTGTACCGGAGTTCTGCATCTCTCAATGCCTTGCTAAAGAAGGCAATGGGTTGTTCTCGTCCTTCCGCATTTCTCTGCAATAAGACTGTCGCCACTGTATCAAAAGAAGCAAAGGAGAAAATCAGGAACTCTTTGGAATAGTCAGGACTGATGAGCACAGGTGTCTCAGTCAATGCCCTTTTTATTTGGTCAAAAGAGGTCCTGGGCTCAGTGGTCCATTTCACTTTGTTTCCCTTCCTGAGCATGGCCATGATGTGTTTCATTAGCTCGGCAAAATTCGAGACAAACCTTCTTAGAAAATTAATTCTTCCCAAAAAGGTCTGAACCTCCTTTTTAGACCTGGGAAGTGACAAGGCTTGAATCGCCTCCACCC
>ML795802.1:278549-290495 GCA_009831015.1 Picea engelmannii
CATTCCGATAATTTCTGAGTCAGGGATTATGGGCACGATAAGCATTTCTTATCTGCTGAATAATCAACTCAGCATCTCCGAATATTGTTATCTCTTCAATTCCCATTTCCTTTGCGGCTCTCATGCCCAGAACAAGAGCTTCACACTCTGCCATGTTGTTGGTGACTTCGAATTCCAGCTTGTATGACAGAGATACGACTTCTTGACAAGGTGATATGAAAACCACTCCAGCGCCAGCTCCTTCACTAGAAGAAGCTCCGTCAAAAAACATCTTCCACACAGAGGAGTTTTGGGGGGAAATCGGGTGATCAAGGATGGGGTGTTTTCTGATTAGTAAAGATATTTCAAGAGCATCGGTGAGTTGCAGTAAAGTAGACCCCAAGTCGGTGTCAAGTGCAAAGATGGGGTGATTGGTAGGGTCTTCTTCATCACTAACAATATAGGCTAGTTGGGCTTCTCTGTATAATCTCCTTTGTTCCCCTCCAAAGACCAGAATGGTAGCATATGTGAGATCCATCTGTAGTGTCCCTCCCAATTTTTTGATCCATGATCTAGACAACAGCATACCGAATTTGGGGGGAACGTCGGCTACCACAATATCCATGACCACACTCTTCATGGGCAGTTGAAACAGAGAAACCACCAGGTCCTTGATGACTCCCAGACATTGCACCCTCCTTTAATCAAAAGAGTATAAATCATGGTAGGCTCTGGTCACTTCTAATTCCAACTCTTCCATCACAATTTTGGGCATAAGGTTATGGGAGGCTCCTGAGTCCATGAGGCAGTTGTGCAGCACTTTATCATGTATATTTAGGGATGTGTAAAAGGGAGGGGATGAATCATCTCTATCTTCTACCATAGGCCCTAAGATGACTGCACACTTTTCATCTTGAAGGTTTATTGAGTCAGAGGGAGGCTGGGGGGGGTCTGATTGTAGCAACTTGGAGAGGGACCTTTTGAAGTCGTCATTTTTAACTAGCTCAGAGAGAGGTACAGGAATCCTAATCTTTTGAATCTCATGCTCAAAATTGAAGGAGGGGGTAGGTTTAGGAGCTTCTCTTACCTCCGCGATAGGTTCTTTGGCTACTGGAGAAGCACTCTGAGTCTTCTTTTCTTTAGCTGTGGCTGCGGCATTTTTAGTAGACCTCTCTGCTATGAGGGGATGGTCTGAGATGTCAAGGTCTCCTTCTTTCCTTTTCAATCTGAGATTATATCTGTTAGAAGTGTGACCGGCCCTCTGTTCTTTCCCCAACTCATGAATTTTAGCACTCATCACTGATTCTTCATACGCGGACTACTTCAAATGAGGAAAAGGGGGAGCTTCCTCAATACAGTGAATTTCAGGGCCAAACTCGTCTATCTGCTCTCTCTCCTCATGATCAACTAGGTTATTTTGGAGGGGGGCTTGAACCCTTTGATCTTCTCTATCCTTTCCCCTTTGTTCCCTTGGGAAAACCTGAGGCATATTGTTAGCAGGTCGTCTGAAACCTCTACTGTCATTGTTTTGGGGGTTTCTGTACATAGGCTTCCCTTCTAATTCCAACCTTTCTATCTTGTCAGCAATCGATTTTGTTTCTCTAGTTGTCTCATCTGTCTGATGGGGCAGGGGAGAGGAACTGGATGAGGAAGCTTCAGGCCTGTTCTTGGATGTACTTCTATCACCTGTGCTTCTGAGTCGGTTGACAGCCAATATGTTAGATTCGACCTCCACGACTGCATCCTTCATGTGGGCCAGCGTAGCAGCTCTTCTTTCTCTCAGCAGTAGGTAAAAATCAGGATCAAAAGCGCTGGAGTAAGTGATCATTGCAGAGGCTTCGGAGGGCTTTATCTCAGCAGGGATTCTGTTGTACATTTTATTAAATATCTTGGAGAAGTCGAGAACATACTCTCCTTCTTTTCTCTTCAACGACCCAAAATCTGTCATGTAATACATGAAATCCTTCTTATCTCCCCATTGCCTCAGGAAAGCATTATCCAGGGCGTCAATTCCAGCAATAGATCCGGGAGCTAATCCTCTAAACCATTTCCTTAGCTCACCATCTAGGCTCTGGACAAAAACCCTCATCCAGACATCTTCATCTCTAATGTTCAGGTTATCAACATAACTGTAGAAAGCAGCCAGGTGCTCTTCTGCAGTTATGTCCCCTTCCCCGGTGAACTTGGGCATATATTTCCAGTAATCTCCAGCAGGGAAAGGATTCGTGGGATTAGGTAAGATCAAGGGAGCATACCTAGAAGCAACTATGGCATCCATTCTATTCAGAGGGGGATTAGCACCGGCCATAGGAATATTAGGTGGAGGAGAATTTGGAGGAGAAGGAGTTCGCGAAGGGGCTACCGAGAATGAATCTCGGGGTGGAGTGCGAAACAAGAGGTGATTCAAGGAACGGGCTACCGAGCTCAAGTCAGCAGGTGCTCCTCCTTGTGCAGGAGTGGGGAAATATTCTGTGGTCGTGGGTCTACGCCAAGGTACAGCTTCAGAGGAGAGGGGAGTGACAAGGATTTCTCCCTCCAATCCCAGACCAGGAGGGGAAAACTCAGCAGGAACACTCCCAAAATTCAGGAAACGGGAAACTTGTGAAGGAGGTCTATCAAGAAACTGAGGGGGAGGAAACGGAGTTCTTACAGAAGGAGATGGTAGATTACCTGTTTCAGCGGTTGAATCTTCCTCTTCAGGGTCCTTTCCTTTTCTGAGAACCACCTCTGGAACGGTTTCAGGTGTAGCTAGGGGCAGTTGTGCATGAGATCGCGTGTGTCTGCCTCTGAAAGCCACAAATGATAGAGAAGGTTCTTCCCAGCGGAGTCATCACAATGGATTCGCCAGGTGCACAGCAGCAATCTCAATAGTTTTGATCTCTGATGCACCTTCAGAATCAGCTAATCATTGGCGTTCAATCCCGGGGAAAATATTCAACTTCGTCCCCAGCAACGGCGCCAGAAATGTTAGCGTCGGAAGTCACTCCTAGATTGCTATCAGAAGAAGAGCCCGATGCCCATCAGTCTTATGTCACGGTTTGTTTATAGATGGGGTGACCGAATGGAAGCCAACTCAAAACGATATCATCCAACTCCAAACTAGGCTAGGCATACACAAGCAAGTGAGGTCTTTATAAACTCCAGACAGTGAGTTGTATTAAAGGGTGAGCAGATGGAGGATTATATAAGAGGAAAGTGAAAGTCTGTCATAAACAATAGGTTTCTAACAAACTGTGAAAGAAAACATCTGAAGGCAAGATCTTCTTACACCCAAATGCAGGAAACCAGCGAAGACAGAAATGCAACAACAAATCATTTGTCATAACACAACTGTGCTAATTCATGTGAAGCATTCGATCATGAACTCTCTGGTATTTAGACGAAAACATAGATGGAAAAGGAAAATTGTCTGTCATATAACAAGATATCTCATATACAGATGCATATCCAACAAAATAGAGTGTCTGTTAAACTTTACAGCAGGGAGCTCTGCTCTACCATCGATGCTTACAAAATTTCAAAAATGCCTACATATACTCTTCCCCTCCTTCCGCCCAGCAGAGGCGTCTCAAAACTTTCAACGGATGGCATCGCCTCAATCAAATCTGGTCTGCATTGCTCTGTCATACGCTGCCTTTAATTCAGCATGGCTCGCGCCAGGGGGTAGCTGAGCCCTTTGAATGTTGAACTGGCGTGTACAGGTTCCCTGGTGAGTTGGAGACTCGACGTGACTTTCCTGAAGAGAACTGGTACAAGGGGCCCTCCTGGGTAAATTTTAACCGAGACCTCCATACTCTGCAATAAATGGTGACGCGAGACTTCACCCACCCTCTTTCTCCTTTATCCATTCTGAGCAGTTATCGGGATCCAAATCTCATCGAGCTAGAGTCGGCAGATTACAGTGCCCCCCTTCTGAGAACTAATTCGGAACCTGTGGCCAAATAAAAACGAAAGCGCCCCTCTCTCAGACCTCCTTTCTTATGATCGGGTGCCAGAATCGTGGGCCCAGTCCTGACCGCTATCGGGAATTCAGGGTTTGGGATTTCAAAATGCAAAAAACAAGGGGCGCTTGCTCCTCGAAACTCCGTTACCCGATTTGCAATGAGCTCCACCTCAATGAGTTAGCCCCTACCATTTGGAACCTGCTCCAAATGACCTGTCTCTGTGCGACCATAGTCAAACCCTCCATTGGAGTTTCAGAATTCACGATGTCACGAATTACTCATCCGAAAGATTCCCGATATCCCGATGACTTCAAGTTCCCCGATGGGTGCTTCCCTGTCGGGACTTTCCCGATGACGCCGATCTCCTGCCACGCATCCCTTCTCAGACGGATGGTCTAGATCTCCTTCACTGCTTCTTGCGTCCATGATCAGGCTCGCTTGACGTTAATGGCTGTGGCCTTTGAATAAATCTCACCTAACCGGCTTTCAAAATCCCACCTCCATGTGCTTACGTTAGAGGCCTCAAATCGAAGAGGAAAACATCCCAGTGCAAGAAATGTCACTAACAGCTGTTGTTCAAGAGGTTCAACATTTTCGTCATTATATTCTCTCCAAGAAAACTACAGTGATTTCACATTGCAACCCCATGCAACATATTTTGACACGTCAATTGCTGGGGGGCAAGTACTCCAAATGGATTGTCATACTCCAAGAGTTCGACTTGGAATTCGATCGCACCACATCTAAGAAATCCTTAGTTTTCGCTGAGTTAATATGTGATTTTCCCCACTCTTCCACGGAAAATGTAGCAGTAGATTCATTACCTGATGAATCTCTTTTGCTTATAAGCACTGAAGATATTTGGTATGGAGATATCAATATATATCTCCAGACTCAGACTTTCCGGCTTGCTTTGTCTAGTAATGAACGACGTTGCATCTGTTATCAAGCACGTCAATACATCATCCTCGATGACACTCTTTACCGTCGAGGAATTGACTCTGTTTTTCGGCGTTGTCTGACGTTTGATGAAGCTGAGAAAGCTCTGAATGACTGCCACTTTGGAGCATGTGGTGGTCATATGTCTGGGTATGCTACTGCCCAGAAGATATTATGCACAGGATATTTTTGGCCTTCCTTGTTCAATAACTGCATTACTGTCGTTCAGAAGTGTCATGCCTGCTAGACCTACAATCAAAAAATTTGGTCGCATCCTGCTCCTCTTCATCCTGTAGTCTCAGTTGGTCCTTTTGGAAAATGGGGCATTGATTTCATGACATGTCACCCTCACTCGGCCGGGGGGCATGGTTACATTATTGTAGCTGTTGATTACCTTACAAAGTGGGCCGAAGCGATGCCAACATTCGATAATACTGGAAAGACTGCAGCGTTATTTATTTTCAACCATGTCATAGCTCGTTTTGGTGTTCCTCAGGCTATCGTTACCGATCACGGTAGTCATTTTAGGAATTTTATGATGTCTGAACTTACGGAGAAGTTGGGTCTTCTTCATGATAGCTCAACACCCTATTATCCGCAAACTAATGGCCAAGTCGAAGCAATCAATAAGGTTCTTATAACTATGATTCGACGAATGATAGGAATTCATAAAACCAGTTGGCACACGATGTTGTTTTCTGCATTGTGGGCTTATCAGACATCTGTTAAATCCTCTACGGGGTTTACGCCCTTTCGATTAGTTTATGGCATGGAAGCCATTCTGCCAATAGAATGTGAGATACCTTCTCTGAAACTAGCTGCAGAACTCTTACCCAATACTTCTGCTAAAGAGGAACGTCTGTTGTATCTGATGCGATTAGACGAGACCGACGTGATGCCACTCTAGTAATAGAATCCCAAAAGAAACGCGTAAAGGAACAGTATGACAAGCATGTCAAGCCTCGTGTTTTCTCTGAAGGTGATCTTGTTCTTCTGTATGAACAAGATAAAGATATCTTAGGAGCTGGGAAGTTCGAACCAATGTGGCGTGGTCCTTATATTGTTCGCAGAGTGTTGGAAAAAGGAGCGTATGAGCTGGTTGATTATGATGGTATAGCTTTGAGTGAACCCAGGAATGGGTTGTACTTGAAGAAGTACTATGCATAAGTTATTTGTGCAAAAGTACTTGTATTTTTATGTATCATACTTTGTGTGTGTTACTTTAGTTTTCTTTTGACGTTATCTAGTCTCTACCCTTACGTGACGTTGTGTTTGATTGCCAGATGTCGGAGTTTTCGCTACCTTATATTGGCTTCGCTGATGGTGCTAGCCGTAGTACTCGAAACCTAGCTTCCGTTGCATGGGCCATCTATTCCCCAACAAATGAACTTATATCTTTACGAGGTGTATGTCTTGGCCGAGCAACCAACAACATCGCAGAGTATAGCGTCGTTATTGAATTATTGGTTGATGCTATCTCTCTCGGAATTCGTCATTTGGTTATGCAAATTGACTCGCAGCTTGTAGTACTACAGTTAAGTAATGTCTACTCTATTCGAAGTCCTACTTTATTACGAGTGTATTTGCGAATTCGCCTCTCGGAACGATATTTTGATCACATTGAATATCAGCATATTCCTAGACGTCTTAATACATTAACAGATGCATTAGCTAATTATGTATTGGACAGACATTTGAACCATTTATAAATCAAACACATTAAAAGGCACACAATGTAAAGTAACCGGTAGAATCCATCTATATATATAACGCTCAAAAGAGTTTTTGTTTTTACAAAAAAGTTTGTCCGAAGACCAAAATATCAAAAATGGAAGCTTATAGCTTCTACAATGTGACGTCACGGATGACGTTCATGGTAACACACAACTGCTCTAGCAACTCTACGGAGCAGTCGACCCATAGCTGTTGATACCCCTACAGTATGACGTTGATCGCGTCGTGGAATCTCTTCCAGAGTCATATCTGGAATATCGGCTGTCAGACCCTCTAAATTCTGCTCCACCACCAGATAATCTTCGGCATACTGTGGTATTGTTGTTGTTGCCTCTCCTCGTCGCTGGATGGGAGAAAAGCCAGCAGGTCTATATGCTCCAACATCTGTGTTATCGATAAACGTTTTGTGTTAGTCTTTGGATAAATATATAATAAAAAAAAGTATTTGAATGTGATACAAAAATTCAAAAACATTTAAAAAGAGAAAAATTGTGTACTTCTTACCAAGGTCTCCCCACTGAGCATCCTCAGGTAGTGATAGATCCGGATCTCCTCGGAAATCCAACCCGGCATATGCATAGTCATCGACCATCAGCATCTGGTTTTGCAACCAGTCAAAGAAAATATCGTCATATTTGACGATTGGTCCTGCCACGTGCCGGGCCATAAGCCGACACCATCTAAGCATGCATGGATCCCTAGGACCCGGTAGATTCCACTCTGCCTGTAGTCTGAATACAGGGACCCTCTCTAGGAATAAGGACACTAACAAAGATCCATAACCAAATTGTTTCAGTTCTCCCCACTTGCACTTAGTCAGTTGTTTTTTGATACTGCGCAATACTGCGTCAGCCCAGTTAAATACTCGGGGCTCAGTACACTCGATGGCATACTGGAAATATCTCTGCAATGCCATATGGGGAGCGGCACTTCCAGTCATCTGAGAAATCGTGAAGAGAATAGTGTGGAGAGTCAAGTTAGTTACTCCCCAGATTGCTACTTTCCCTTTCTTTCTTTCGACCTCGGGTACACAATATTGGTTGCAGTATTCACTCACTTTCAAATAGCCACCTCTGTTGCCGATCAGACTGACATAAGACCCATGTCTGGATAATATGGTCAAGAAATATATGTCCTCGATGTCAATAGCTAATGTGTGAGCTCCTACAATGAAAACTTGCTGGTCTAGATCCCACATTCGGACTAGATACTCCAATAATTGGACTTGGGCTCCCATGCCCGGGATACAGAAATATTTTAAGAGACCACAATATCTTAATGCAGTTATGGTGGGAGGATGATTCTCGGAGTTGCTAGAGAAGTTGTGTGTTACCATGAACGTCATCCATGACGTCACATTGTAGAAGCTATAAGCTTCCATTTTTTATATTTTGGTCTTTGGACAAACTTTTTTGTAGAAACAAAAACTCTTTTGAGTGTTATATATACAGATGGATTCTACCAGTTACTTTACATTGTGTGCCTTTTAATGTGTTTGATTTATAAATGGTTCAAATGTATGTCCAATACATAATTAGCTAATGCATATGTTAATGTATTAAGACGTCTAGGAATATGCTGATATTAAATGTGATCAAAATATCGTTCCGAGAGGCGAATTCGCAAATACACTCATAATAAAGTAGGAGTTCGAATAGAGTAGACATTAATTAACTGTAATACTACAAGCTGCGAGTCAAGTCGCACAACCAAATGATGAATTCTGAGAGAGATAGCATCAACCAATAATTCAATAACGGCGCTATACTCTGCGATGTTGTTGGTTGCTCGGCCAAGACATACACCTCATAAAGATATAAGTTCATTTGTTGGGGCATATATAGTCCATGCATCAGAAGCTAGGTTCCGAGTACTACGGCTAGCACCATTAGCGAAGCCAATATAAGGTAGTGAAAACTCCGACATCTAGCAATCAAACACAACGTCACGTAAGGGTAGAGACCAGATAACGTCAAAATCAAACTAAAGTAACACACACAAAGTATGATACATAAAAATACAAGTACTTTTGCACAAATAACTTATGCATAGTACTTCTTCAAGCACAACCCATTCCTAGGTTCACTCAAAGGTATACCATCATAATCAACCAGCTCATACGCTCCTTTTTCCAACAATCTGTGAACAATATAAGGACCACGCCACATTGGTTCAAACTTCCCAGCTCCTAAGACATCTTTATCTTGTTCATACATAAGAACAAGATCACCTTCAAAGAAAACACAAGTCTTGACATGCTTGTCATACTGTGCCTTTACGCGTTTCTTTTGGGCTTCTATTACTAGAGTGGCATCACGTCGGGTCTCGTCTAATCGCATCAGACACAACAGACATTCCTCTTCAGCATAAGTATTGGGTAAGAGTTCTACAACTAGTTTCAGAGAAGGTATCTCACATTCTATTAGCAGAATGGCTTCCATGCCATAAACTAATCGAAAGGGCGTAAACCCCGTAGCGGATTTAATAGATGTCCGATAAGCCCACAATGCAGAAAACAACATCATGTGCCAACTGGTTTTATGAATTCCTATCATTCGTCGAATCATATTTATAAGAACCTTATTGATTTCTTCGACTTGGCCATTAGCTTGCGGATAATAGGGTGTTGAGCTATCATGACGAAGACCCAACTTCTTCGTAATTTCAGACATCATAAAATTCCTAAAATGACTACCGTGATCGGTAACGATATCCTGAGGAACACCAAAACGAGCTATGACATGGTTGAAAATAAATCACGCTGCAGTATTTCCAGTATTATCGAATGTTGGCATCGCTTCGGCCCACTTTGTAAGGTAATCAACAGCTATAATAATGTGACCATGGCGAGCGTGAGTGAACCCAGGAATGGGTTGTACTTGAAGAAGTACTATGCATAAGTTATTTGTGCAAAAGTACTTGTATTTTTATGTATCATACTCTGTGTGTGTTACTTTAGTTTGCTTTTGACGTTATTTGGTCTCTACCCTTACGTGACATTGTGTTTGATTGCCAGATGTCGGATTTTTCGCTACCTTATATTGGCTTCGTTGATGGTGCTAGCCGTAGTACTCGAAACCTAGCTTCCGCTGCATGGGCCATCTATGCCCCAACAAATGAACTTATATCTTTACGAGGTGTATGTCTTGGCCGAGCAACCAACAACATCGCAGAGTATAGCGTCATTATTGAATTATTGGTTGATGCTATCTCTCTCGGAATTCGTCATTTGGTTGTGCGACTTGACTCGCAGTTTGTAGTACTACAGTTAAGTAATGTCTACTCTATTCGAAGTCCTACTTTATTACGAGTGTATTTGTGAATTCGCCTCTCGGAACGATATTTTGATCACATTGAATATCATCATATTCCCAGACGTCTTAATACATTAACAGATGCATTAGCTAATTATGTATTGGACAGACATTTGAACCATTTATAAATCAAACACATTAAAAGGCACACAATGTAAAGTAACCGGTAGAAGCCATCTGTATATATAACGCTCAAAAGAGTTTTTGTTTTTACAAAAAAATTTGTCCGAAGACCAAAATATCAAAAATGGAAGCTTATAGCTTCTACAATGTGACATCACGGATGACGTTCGTGGTAACACACAACTGCTCTAGCAACTCTACGGAGCAACCGACCCATAGATGTTGATACCCCTACAGTATGACATTGATCGCGTCGTGGAATCTCTTCCAGAGTCATATCTGGAATATCGGCTGTCGGGCCCTCTAAATTCTACTCCACCACCAGATAATCTTCAGCATACTGTGGTACTACTGCTGCTGCCTCTCCTCGTTGCTGTATGGGAGAAGAGTCAGCAGGTCTATATGCTCCAACATCTATGTTATCGATAAACGTTTTGTGTTAGTCTTTGGATAAATATATAAAAAAAAAAGTGTTTGAATGTAATACAAAAATTCAAAAACATTTAAAAAGAGAAAGTTTGTGTACTTCTTACCGAGGTCTTCCCACTGAGAGTCCTCAGGTAGTACTAGATCTAGATCTCCTTGGAAATCCAACCCGGCATATGCATATTCATCGACCATCGGCATCTTGTTTTGAAACCAGTCAAAGAAAATATCGTCATATTTGACGATTGGCCCTGCCACGTGCCGGGCCATAAGCCGACACCATCTAAGCATGCATGGATCCCTAGGACCCGGTAGGTTCCACTCTGCCTATAGTCTGAATACAGGGACCCTCTCTAGGAAGAAGGACACTAACAAAGATCCATAACCAAATTGTTTCAATTCTCCCCGCCTGCACTTAGTCAGCTGTTTTTTGATACTGCGCAATACTACGTCAGCCCAATTAAATACTCGGGGCTCAGTACACTCGATGGCGTACTAGAAATAGCTCTGCAATGCCATATGGGGAGCGGAACTTCCAGCCATCTGAGCAATCGTGAAGAAAATAGTGTGGAGAGTCAAGTCAGTTACTCCCCAGATTGCTACTTTCCCTTTCTTTCTTTCAACCTCGGGTACACAATATTGGTTGCAGTATTCACTCATTTTCAAACCGCCACCTCTGTTGCCGATCAGACTGACATAAGACCCATGTCTGGATAATCCAGTTAAGAAATATATGTCCTCGATGTCAATAGCTAATGTGTGAGCTCCTACAATGAAAACTTGTTGGTCCGGATCCCACATTCGTACTAGATACTCCAATAATCGAACTTGGGCTCTCATGCCCGGGATACGGAAATATTTTAAGAGACCGCAATCTCTTAATGCAGCTATGGTAAGAGGATGATTCTCGGCATTTGTATTATCCTCCTCATGTTCTCGTTCTCACCACTCAAGCACCATGTTTGTGGCTATTTACCTGCATAAGAAACATATAAAGATGATTAATGATCTTATTCATGAAATGAATCTTTTCTATTGGCTAAAATTTTCAAAAAAAATTGAGTTTTGCGCTGCTCGCAGGTGCCATATTATGCACAGTGAAAACTTCTCGCAGGTGACTTAAGGCCCACCTATGAGAACGAGTCATTCTCGCAGGTCCTGTATGGGCCACCTGCGAGAATGCCTCCACGCATGTATGGTTTAAAAAACAACTTAAAACAAAACTTTTAACCAATGAAATCAAAATTTTAAACCATGAAAAGATCAGGAATGAAGAACTTACCAAGATGTTGCTGACGACTCGTCAAATGATCACTCGTAGCTCCCGGAAATCGACACTGAATTCAGAGGGTAAAATGAGGGTTTTTGGAACTCAATGGTGAAAATATGAAATGATATGGTAAATTTAGTTATTTACTCATTTTAATTACTTTTTACTATATCAATTTTGGGTTTTTTATGTTTATTTATTATTTAAACCTAATCAC
>ML795802.1:324597-334827 GCA_009831015.1 Picea engelmannii
CTCAAACTCATAATCAAGAAAAACTAATAAGGAACCTCGAGCCTATAGTCATTAACGACGACATGTACGCCAAAAGAAATGAGGATCTAACTAGGGCATCCATGTAAAGGTAGGCTCTACCACTAAATTACGACACTTCTAAAGTAGCAATGATGATTCTGTGTCGCAACTCGGTGGGGTCGATCCTATGGCAAAGCGAAAAAGACAACGAGATGCAGAGAGTGGAAGTGGAATCCTAACTTAGATGCAAGAAGTTGGAAAAACAACTTTTTACCAAAGGACCTTTAAAAATGACCCAACTCTTAAAAAGTTTCCCAATACCAAAAGTAACATGTATCGTAACATCCCATAAGAAACTCAAGAACCATACTAAATGATTTTTAAGATAGAAAAAACGACTAAAGGGTCCAAAAAATGACAAAAAGGGGCCAAAACATCTATGAATAGAAGTTGGCATCTCATTATCACCATTGTAAATTGAGAATTGACCAAAAATTCAAAACCACCCCTTTGCCGAAAGAGTTGATTCCAGGGGATTCAGTGGATGAAACGAACTTCTGTTTGGACCAAGTAAGTATAAAACAACTCCTCTTGCAATTCAATATTTCCTTTTTAGTTCATTTTAGCATTTTGGGGGAGCACACACTCTTAAAAATTTGTGCCCCTGCGTGTACGCGGGCTGTCCAAGGACAACACACATATGCCCATGGGCAGAAAACATCCTGCCCACATGCATATGCGACTTTTCTCAAAATAGCCCACGTACACCCATAAACATATGAAAAAAATTTAAAAGCAAGATTTAATTCCCCTTGAACTTGTCATTTTGCAGAATGTACATTCATTGGAGAGAAAGGGAGCATGAAGACATTGATTCTTTGGTCACAGAAGACCCTACTGCTCTCACCACATTAGCACAATGTGGTTTGTTGAAATTCTTCTAGTGTCCATTCATGCAGACACAACTTAGGTTGTTGAACGCCTTGATAGATTACTAGCACATCGATGAAGAGGCATTTATGCTCGAGGGACAGTCGTTGACTCCAACGACTGAGTATATTTATTTTCTATCTGGCCTCTCAAGGAGAGGGGAACCATTCAACCTTCATTTTTTTCCTCCTGGGCCTCACAACATTGAGGAGTTGATTGGACTACATTGCAAAGCCGGGACACATAAAGTGGGTTCTCAGGTTCTGATCAACAAGATTTCAAACCTATCATTGAAAGTAATATTCTTTCTTATTGGGTGGATCACTGGATCCATGGCCTTATATCAGGCCTCCCAGATGCACATGCATTGTGCATTTCAGTGCTTAAATGCACAAGTTTTCTACTAGATCACAACCATGCTAGATTGCATGAAGAGACAGTTGACAGAGTGTTGTGTGCGTAGAAACAAAAAATTCAGGTTTGGGACTGTTCTATGTTCCTTTTTCTTCAAGAGGGTACCCAGTCTCAGTTCGCGAGAGATGGTACAAGGGCACGGGGCCTCTCACCCAGCAGTGTGTATATGGGTAGCGATGTTTCCGTGACAGGGGGGAGGGAGGACCATTGAGGCCTTCAATGATAAATTTTTCGACTGGTGGTATCGGTAGATTCCGGATATAGAGGACTACCCCTATGTCAGGATCAACTTCTCTAGGGATCCTGATATGCACGTACCTCCTGGAGTATAACGAGGAGATATAGGTATGTTTTTTTTTCAAAGTTATTTAAGTTTTATTTCTTTTTATATATATCATTTTTATGTGTACCAGAGTATCTGACAACTATGTATTTGGTATGTACAGATGTGGGACTAGTGCGTCCGGCAGAATTCTCAAGGACCAGGCAGCATCCTCGACCAGAGGCAGGACCATCTGTGGCTGGCAGACCAACAACAGGGGGACCTCCAGTCGAAGAGGCTGAGAGAGTTTTGAGACGGGTGGAGAGGAACCTCACTGCGCTCACTCGCACAGTCCCTATGGTAGAGATCGAAGATCTGCCACCATCGATGCAACCTCATGTAGTTGGGGTGCCACGGACTTGGGTCCAACTTTTTTGGCATTTGGAAAACTCCGATGTTCACTATGGAAAGGATAACAGGCCCCGTCCTTAGCTAGGATGGACTACTTACATGCTGGGGGAACTTTTTTATATTTTTGAGGGCATAAGTCACATGACTCTTACTGGACATATATTTTTGAGGTGCTTGTGCCCACCTTTGTACTTTGATACTTTTGATATATATATGTGTATTTACATTTTTTATGTCTTATGGATTACATTTATTTACAAATGTATTTACATGTGACTATGCCAATCTAATACATGATTAGCTAGAGTATCTATGATTTGATTCAATCTCCTAAGAACATGGATATATGTAATGTAATCAAAGCTTCATTCTAAGAGAGGTACCCTAAGTAATCGTCGGTGTAGAGTAGGATCGTAAATGCGGTAAACCCTATTTAACTGAGACACAACCAGCTGAGCATCTAAATAGACCCAGAGGTGAGAGATACCATGCGACAAAGCATAATGAAGAAACTCTAAAGCTGTGGTGTATTCGGCAACATTGTTTGTGGAATCACCTAAACAAATACCTCCTGAAGATAGAAACTAGACCTGAGGTGTGAAAATCACCCAAGCTATGGAAGCAAGCCTCCGAGTGTGTCAGCTAGTGCCATCTGCAAACCCAACGAACATCTCTGGTTCACTTGACATCTACCATAGTGAACAAGATGACATCAAAAACGACACGTCCATAAAACCAAAAAGACAAAACTAAAAAGAAAATGTATAAGAACTATACATATGTACAAGATGTCACCCAAGGCGACCCACCTACAAGAAATACTTCTTGAGGTAGAGCCCATTTCTAGGCTTCGCCAAAGAATTTCCCTCAAAGTCCACCAGACGATAAGAACCCTTCTTTAGAACCTCCTTCACGATGAAAGGTCTGAACCACCTAGGTTTGAACTTGCTTGCCCCCAGGGGATCCTTATCTTGGTCATAGACTAGGACAAGGTCACCTTCAGAGAAAATCTAAGGGAAAACGGACCGATCATACTGACACTTGACTTTTTGTTTGTGAGCCTCATTGGGCAAGGTTGTATCCCGACATTGCTCATCGAGCTGCTCAAGATATAATAAATTCTCTTCAAGCGGTGAAGTGTCTAGCAATAACTATACTGCCAACTTTAGAGATGGGATCTGACACTCTGTAGGCAAGACTTCTTCCAACCCGTAAACGAGTTGAAAAGGTGAGAAACCAATTGCAGTCTTAACAGACGTTCGGTAGGCCCATAATGCCAAGTACAACATCAAATGCCAATTTGACTTGGCCGAATTGATCGTTCACTGTAGAATAGTCTTAAGGGACTTATTCATAGCTTCCACCTGACCATTATCTTGTGGGTAATAGGGTAACGAATGTTCTTGCCTCAACCCAAGCTTTGACATTAAATCACATATCATTTTATTCTAAAAGTGGCTGCCATGGTCAGTGACAATCTCTCGCGGGACGTCGAACCTTGCTATTATCTAGTTAAAGAAAAAGAGAGTTGTCGTCTTGCCATCATATTTGAATGTTGGCATAGCTTCGACCCACTTCGTGAAGTATTCTACTACTACGATGATATAACGGTTCCCCCTTGCTGAAGGGGGTTTTCATGTAGTGTAATCAATCCCCCACTTGGTGAAGGGACCAACTGTGATGACGGGAATCATGGGAGCGGGGTGTGCTCTCATCTTCCGAGAGAAGATATCACATGGGTGGCACTTCTTGATCGATTCAACACAATCTTTGATTAATGTCGGCCAAAAGTAACCAGCTCGTAGAATATTTTGGGTTGTTGCCAACCCAGACAAATGATCGCCACATGCTCCAGTGTGGCAGTCGTTAAGCATGATTTTTTCTTCTTCATGTGTGAGACATCGGCGAAGGATGCAATATACACCTCAACGATAGAGAGTGTCCTTGAGTATGAGATATTTCTTGGACTGATGGCATATACGGTGACTCTCATCATGGGAAGCAGAGGTGGGGCACTTCAAATTCTGGATATAGACTAGTATATCTCCATACCAGGGTTCTGAAGATGTGATCAAAAACATGTCTCCTTTAATAGTTGACTCCTGGGGTATAACATCACCTGATTCGACCGAAAGTTTCAAGATGAGTTCCGCAAAGACCAACGACTTTTTGGATTTTGCCGAAACAAAATCCAAGTCAAATTCTTGGAGGATAACTATCCATCTACCGATATTTCTACCGATTATGCATTGTGTCAAAACATATTGAAATGGATTCACAACGACAATGACGGTGGTCTTGCGAAAATAGATATAATGATGGAACCATTGGACAGCATGAACTACTGCCAATGCAAGTTTTTCAACGTGGGAATAATTGATTTATAGTCCAACCGGGCCTCGACTCAGGTAAAAAATCACTTATTATTCGACCAAATCATCCTCCTGAACCAAGACCATACAGATGGTCGACTCCGCAACTTCCAAGTACAATAAGAAATATTTATTGTAATTGGGTGGTCGAAGCAGAGGGGTAGACGTGAGGGCGTGTTTCAACACTTTGAAAGAGCGTTGAGTGGCTTCATCCCAATGAAAAGGAACGTCCTCTTCAGTAAATGCATGAAACCCTTTGTGATCTCAGCATAGTTTGTGATGAAACATGGTAAAAAGTTCACTTTTCCCTGTAAACTCTTAAGTTGAGGGACTGTGCATGGGGGAGGCAACTGAACTATCGCCTCAAACTTTAGAGCATTGACCATGATCCCTATTGTCAAAACTATGAAACCTAGTAGACGACTCGACGTTATGCAAAAACTGCATTTGTTTGGACTTAAGTGAATCTGGTAGTAGCGACATCGCTCAAAGATGATTTGGAGGTGTGTGGTATGATCAGTTATCTTACAATATCGTGATGCTAAATCATCTATATAAGCCTCGACTATGTGTTTGAGATTGTGGAAAGAAAAAGACATGGCCCACTGAAAAGTAGCTCCAGCATTTTTCAGACCAAAAGGTATCTTCTAATAAGCGAATGTACCCCACGGATAAATGAAATCAGTTTTGTGTTAGTCTTCGGGCTTGATCTGTATCTGATTATATCCTGAAAAAATATCCATGAAAGAAAATAACTCGCAGCCTGCACATTCATCAA
This sequence comes from Picea engelmannii, assembly GCA_009831015.1. Taxonomy (NCBI): domain Eukaryota; kingdom Viridiplantae; phylum Streptophyta; class Pinopsida; order Pinales; family Pinaceae; genus Picea; species Picea engelmannii. Next base: position 329,765 of record ML795802.1, read on the forward strand.
CAATCTGGTCGATAAATGGGGTGGGGAAATTATCCTTTGGACATGCCTTGTTCAAATCACAGAAGCCCGTACATTCGTGAAACTTACCCTGTTTTTTGTTGACTAGAATTAGATTTGACACCCATTGAGTCAATTGGATGGGGTAGATGAAACCAGCTTCAAGAATTTTCTCTACTTCAGCCTTAATAGTTGTTTCTTTCTTAGGATTAACTGGACGAAGCTTCTGTCGGACCGGCTTAGCATCAGGATATGTTGTGATTTCATTTTCGACAATTCTTGGATCTATGCTTGGAATTTCCTCGTAAGACCAGGAAAACACGTCGCGGAATTCTTTAAATAAATTCTTGTAGATTTGAATCTCCTCGGGGGAGCATTCCGCTCAGACGGAGACATTCTCCACGATGCCAAGGGTTTTGGAGATATCAATAGGTATCATTTTAGCGATGGTTTCCATATTTCCTTCAATGTAAAATATGCGTGTAGCCAAAGGATTGATAGGACAAGACCTATCTCCAGTCATATTTAGAGTGAATTCACCTGCTTCAATTCTTCTTAACTCTGGGAGGAAATAAGATCTATGATGGAGATCATCCCAGGGTCTGTCCAGACTAGTCATTGCCTCAATAATCGCCTCATCTGAGGGCAAGACTAATTCTAAAGAATCAATATCGGCGAGGGAACCTTGAGCCCAAATAGGCTCGAGAACCGGATCTAACTCCTATGTGGGAGTCAGATCAGGACCGGCGGAAGGTTGTTGGAATATAGAATACGCAACCTCTGTCATGGAAAAAGGTATGGCCATGCCATGGTGCCCTGTCCCTTTCATCATGGTTGATGGGGAACGAAGAGTCCACGAATCATCAAAGTAAGTCATACGAAATGGCGAGACTTGAAAAATTTCAACCTTAGGCTAGTTAGGGACAACTGATATGAATTTAACATCATCGGAAGGAGGCGGGTAATAAAAAGTACCCATAAAAGGTGGGAACAAACCAACCCTTATGTTGACGATGTTGGGTTGAGGGTTATCAATCATCGGGACCGTGGATGCCCCCAATGAAGGGTCAGGATGGGAGAAGGACAACTGAGCAATGGACACAATCCATCCCTCATGTGGAAACAACAATACCTGGAAAACTGTAGCAACCACTGCATTCATAGCATAGGTCCAACTCCTTCCTAACAAGAGATTGTAGTCAAGAGACGCATCGACCACTTCGATCTCGACACACACAATCTCCCCCCCTAAATGCACAGGGAAAGAGGGGATGATTCCATGTGGTTGGAACAAACAACTGTCGAAAGTGGTAAGAAGAGTAGGTGATGGAGAAAAAATGGGTTGGCCAATGGCCTTCCAACACGCCAATGACATTACGCATTTCAAGGCACCCTCATCAACCACCGTGCGAAAAATGTTCTGAGTAAAATTTTTCGTGGTGTAAGCCACTACTATCTGAGACACCACGTGGTAAGGGAGATGAGGTTTTAAGTCGGTCATATCAAGCATGATCGTTCCTGGATTACAAGTCTCAGCAGATCCTAAGGAAGCTAACAGATCCTTTCTCTGGGAAGGGCAGCTCTGGAGGACCTCCAAAGCAGACATTGCACAAGGGGTTTGAGACAAATCCTCCACCATAGAGTAGTTTTGGGTGGCCCTTGCATTTGGATTGTGGGAAGCTTTCTTGAACGCACCTCTTGGGATGCATGTCATTGTTTCGCCCAACATCTTCTTAAGCTGGAAAGGAAGAGGCAGGTTTTTAGCTTCTTTACCCTTCTTAGAGGTGTTTGGAATTATGTAGTCGTGTGTCCTAGTTGCTATATCAACGTTACCTTTCAACATATACACATTCATGGACAAATGATTACTCGAAGATGGAGGGGGTCCTTGACTACCCCCTTCCATGCTCGAAGAGGATTGAGTCAAATTTTTCCCATGTGGAAATGGATTTGTTAACATGGCAGATTGTTGTTGTGCCAATAACTTATGGGCCTCCGCAAGCCGAGGGCACAGGTGATTTGGATGGTATTTCGTGCAAAGGTTACATGGATACTTAGACTTCTTCTTTTATATGTTTCCCCCACCAGCATTATTGGTAGGTTTTTTATCCCCCTTACCCTTCTTTCATTGTTTCTTCTTTCCGTCAGGCTGATGGGTGGCCTTCAGGTTTGTTGATTGCACATTGTGTACAACCGACGTTTGAGTAGGGGGAGCAACCGAAAAAGTGGTCTGGTTGGCTGTTGTCTACTGTAATGACAATTGTTGTAATTGATTCGACAGCTGATCAATGATCTTAGTTTGCGTTGAACCAACAATACCATTGGCATGTGGTCCAGATCTCTATCTGGTCTTGTCAAGTATCGACTGCGGTGCATCTGGAAAAACTTTGTAAAGTAAACCAGACTGAGAGTAAATAAGTGCTAGCTGTTGAGCTCTCATTATCACTTCTTCTTCTTAAAATACCCCCGATGTTGCTATGTCTTTAGATAATCGAGGTAGAAAAGACTTAAGGAACCACTCAAGAAGGAATGCTAGTGGGACTGGTACTTTTATCAAACTCTTATGGCGTCTCCATTCTCGGATGTGATCGGAGATATGGTCTTCCATTGTCTACTCAAATTTGGTCAGCAACTCAGTGACAGCATCGTATCTCACAGGTAATTGAAAATGGTTTAATAAAACCATTGCCAATTTTCCATAGGTAGAGTATCTTGAGTGGTCGAGCTCGATGTACCATTTTGTAGCACTCCTAATGAGAGTGCATTGAAACAAATGCATATGGATGGAGTCATCTCTCAATGAGTTGGATGAGCACCATAAATGGAAGGTAGTCACATGATCACCCAGATCTTCATTGGGCTTAGCCTCAAACTTTGGAATGTCTGAAGTCAACTTGGTTAGCATAGGAGGCCAATGCGGATCATGACAGATGGGGTTGTTTAATAACCTTGTCAATTCTGGCAAGTGCGAAGTTTCCAGAAACGGTAATCTGGGTTGTTGATTATAACCAGAGAAAAAGGAGCCTGTATTTTGGTTGGCACCAGGTTGCCAGGAAAAGTTAGGTTGTTGGCTAGGGTTCTAGTAATAACCATGGTCGTGACCAGCATATGGGTTCTGTTCTTGTTGAGACGTCATCGGTTGACTCCCATAATAGGAAATAGTAGGTTTGGCTTGCGTTACATTCCAAGGATTTTGGGAAGGGTTGCCCCCTGTCGATCTGATGAGCATAGGTCCTGAGCCTTTCCCAAGGTTACATTGGCTATGGAAGCAGTTGACCCTGGTCGGCATCCCTGACGAGGGAAATGATCCCTACCATGGATTCCAAGGTCCTTGTGAGGACGGAATTCCTGAGTTTGCCCCCTGTGCAGGAATAGTATCCTGCATAGGATTTTGTCATCCATAACCAAGGTTTCCCTCGACCAAGATGGCAGCTGATGAGAATGCGTTGTCACCAAATGCACCAAACAAAGAGAACGGTGTCGAACCTACCGACATGCTATAAGAAGGAAGTCCTTGACTACCTGCTCAAAATGAACTATAGTTTACGTTTGGCCTGACGGGGTGCTGGTGAGCACCACCAAGCAAAGGGGATGAAGGAGATATATGACCCCCTCCGTAAGGGAAATCATTATAGGGAGATGAAATTCCCCCCATGGATCCTTGCAGAGGAGTGTTCGAGCTCCCTGCCCCCAGACCTAAATTCTATAGAGTGGATTAGGAAAGGACAGAGTTTGTATTGAAGCTAGGCATCACGTATGAGAATGGATGGCCTGTCCTACTCTGGGTGAAAGGAGCAGTGAATGCTTCCATAGATGGAATCAAACCATTGCCCGAGGTAGAGGCGGTCAAGACCATAATGGTCTGTACCGACAATGGTTGGTTTAGAGGTGGAAAACCCCCTGAAGTGACAGTTGCAAAGGGAGTATGAGGATTCCTTGAAGAAGTAGCAGCATTTTTCTCCATCACTACTTGTGACACTACCCGATGCTCGTAAGGGTGAACCTATACGACGATGGGCACTGATAGATCGGTGATCAGAGGGTTATATGGACCAAGATCTTCCACTCCAAGGTCAGAAATGGTTGGTTCCTCTGGAATCAAATTTTCTTCTCTCGGAGATGGGTTGGGCACAGTTTCTTGTGGCCTGATCACCTTAAAAGACTCTTGTTGGTCTAGTCTTTACCTTAGCAGTGGCGGGGGTGGCTCCAGTTCAACCGGCGGCAAGCCTAGAAGCCTTTGCGACCGATGGAGCTCTTGATCCTCCATGGTGTGAGAATATCAATGACACACTAGGGATTTCTATTAACGTTAAAGACCAGCACACACTAGAAAAATCTCTTGTGAGATAAGACAAGTATATCACTAGCTAGTTGGAAGAACAGTTACACCAGCCAACACTAGAGAAACTTTTTGGTGCAAGTGAAACTCAAATACGGAAGCACCCTTTGGGTATAATCTAAAAAGTGTGGCTTGATGTATGCCCTAGGTACCACAGTATACCCCCGCAGTCACCTGTGTAAGTCACTAAGATAAAGGCAACTAGGTTGTCAGCGCATGAGCAGTCACCAGGCAGGTACAATTGACAGTCGGGTGGACCTCAATGAGCAAGGTATCAAGCCCAAAACCTATCAAGGGTATTGAAATAAAGTGTTATGGAAGACGATTGAGGACCTCGAATGGATTTGAAACCCTCGAAGCTCTATGGAAAATGTGATCAACAGAATCCCAAGATAATCCCTCTATATGTGTTCCCCACTACGCTTGGTCTGGATTTGGAGGACTTATCTCCGCTACCTTTCCGCACGCAACCTCATGTTTAGCCCCTCTGTTAGAGGGGGGTCCTGAATAAATTTCACGGTTTCTGGACTTTCAAGCAATCCCTAGCACAGACTCCTATGTTTTTTTTTGTAGCCTTGAAGAGGTTCCTCTCCAATCCTAAATCAAGGCTCTAGCTTAGACTAAATTGATGAACCCTACAAACAAAAAGTCTAATAACTTTTAATTAAGCGTTAATTTTAGTGGTTGTCTTAAGTCAAAGGGAATGAAAGTGAAACTAGTGATGTTC
>ML795803.1:0-10500 GCA_009831015.1 Picea engelmannii
TTCTTGGAATATACATAGTGATCAGCCCTACTTCTTACAAATCCCAATCCAAGGATGTATGTGTCAAACTTTTGGTACCACATCCTAGGTGATTGCTTCAGATCATATAGTGACTTCTTTAGCTTACAGACCAACTCTTTCTTTCCCTTCACTACAAAGCCTTCTGGCTACTTCATGTAGATTTCTTCTTCCAGATCCCCATGTAGGAATGTTGTCTTCACATCCATCTATTCCACTTCAAGATCAAAAGAAGCAGCAATAGATAAAATAAATCTAATAGAAGTTAACTTAGAAATAGGAGAAAAAACCTCACCAAAGTCAATTCCCTCTACCTGGGTATAACCTTTTTCTACTAACCGAGCTTTGTATTTCTCCACTTTACCTTGTGCATTAAACTTCTTCTTAAACAACCATTTTCTACCAACAAATTTTCTTCCAGCTGGTAACTCAACTATATCCCATGCCTCAGTCTTATCCAAGGCATCTATTTCTTCAACCATGGCCTTCTTCCAGAGTTTACTGTCCTCTGAATTCACTTCTTCCCTAACAATTATGGGATCATCATCAGTAATAGATAAAGAAAAATTGGAACGAAAATCAAGTCGACTATATCTTTCTGGTTGCCTTCTATCTCTCACTGATCTCCTCAATACTGGGGTATGAGGTTCTTCTTCTTATTCTTCAGATGATTCATATTTTGCATCATCCAACTCAAGCTCTATTTTCTCAGGTTCGTCTTGCATTGGTAGGAATTCCTATTTGGACACATCTTTTACCTCTCTGAAAACAACATCTCGACTGTAAACATTTTTCTTAGTTTCTAGGTTCCAAAGCTTATAACCTTTCACACCATCTTTATAACCAATAAATATACACTTTTCAACCTTTTTATCCAGCTTACTTTTATTTTCCTTTGGAACATGTACATAAGCATCACAACCAAACACTCTAAGATGTTGAAGAGAGGGTTTCTTTCTAGACCATACCTCGTTTGGAGTTTTATCATCCAATGCTAATGAAGGTGATCGATTGACCAGGTAACATGTTGTACCCACTGCCTTTGCCCAGAATTCTTGTCCTAACCTGGCACCGCTGAGCATGCTCCTTTCTTTTTCCATCATTGTCTTGTTCATCCTTTCTGCAACTCCATTCTGCTAAGGAGTGTATGGAGTAGTCTTTTGCCTTGTTATACCACACTTCTTACAGAATTCTTCGAATTCATTTCCGCAGAATTCTCCACCATTATTTGTTCTCAATACCTTTATTTTCTTCTCTCTCTCATTTTCTACCAGAGCCTTAAACTCTTTAAATTTATCAAATACCTCAAATTTCTTTCTAAGAAAATAAATCCACGTATTCCTTGAAAAATCATCTATGAATGAAATATAATACACAGATTTACCTAGGGATGGAACGAGAACAGGAACAGGTCCAAACACATCACTGTGTATCAACTCTAAGATCCCCTTTGCTCTTGTAGAACCAGATGGGAATCTTACTCGATTATGTTTACCATATATGCAATGTTCACAGAAAACAAAATCCAGAGTGAAATTAGACATACCTTTATTGTGTAGTGTTCAAAGGCCCTTTTCTCCAATATGTCCCAGTCTTTGAGACCACAACATGGTCTTCTTTCTAGGGACAATATTGGTCTTGTCTTTTTTATTTCTCTGTTTAGGGACAACATAAATGTTACACCCATTAGTATAAGTGCTTCCTAGAAACTTGTACATAATTCCACACCGAAATCCCCTCATCAACACCATTGCTCCTTGTACCATCTTGCAAGTGTTCTTTCCAAATACAGTATCTACTCCTGCATCATCCATCTTGCTTACAGATATTAGGCTCCTAGCTAGTTTTGGAATGTGCAAAACCCCAGGAAGTGTTATAATCCTTCCATCTTTTAGCAACAACTTAACCCTTCCACATCGCAAGATTTTTGTTGTCGAGTCATCTCGTAGGAATACATCACCACCATCATATTTCTCATATTCAGAGAACCACTCCCTGTGAGGAGTCATATGGTATGATGCACCTGATTCGATCAACCATACATCATGGTCTACATGTGTATTTGTAGATGCCAGGTAAACATCACCTCCTTCTTCAATGGAGGTTTTCACCTCTGTGGAAGAGGTACTATCAGATCCCTTTGGTTTTTCAACCTTCTTAGACTTCCAATCTTTCTTATAATGCCCTGTTTTACCACACTTCCAACATTTCCTCAAAGATTTTCCCAGAGATTTAGATCTACCTGTAGATTTAGATCTCCACACCGAAGGCTTACCAGGGTTCCTGTCTTGAGTACGACCTCTTACAAATAAAACATCTGTGCTATGAATATCCATGTTTTTCTGCCTCATCTCTTCAGATAACAAGGATGAAACTATATACTCATACTTCAATGTAGATTGAGTGGTACTACCAATTGCTACAACTAGATTATCCCAAGAGTTTGGCAAAGAACATAACAAAGTAATACACTTATCTTCTTCTGCAATCGTAATATTAACAGAGACAAGTTGAGTTACCAGAGTATTAAAGGAATTTATATGTTCTGTCACAGAATCTCCATCTTCGATCCTAAGATGATACAACTTCTTTCAAAGAAACATTTTTTTTACCAGGGACTTTGATTGATACAAATTCCCCAACTTATTCCATAGTTCCTTGGTTGTAGATTCTACTGAGACATTCAACAAAACCGAATCTTCCAGGCAGAGTTGAATAGTACTCCTTGCTCTTCTGTCCAACTTCTCCTAATATTCCTTCAACATACCAGTATGTTGTGTACTGGTAGTTTGTGTACTGGTAGGTTGTGTATCAGTAGCCTGTGTGATAGTAGACAGTGTACTAGTAGGCTATGTACTAGAATCCACAACGATCCATTGTTCTTTGTCTACAAGAAGGTCCTCCATCTTCAACTTCCATAGCTCAAAGTTTTTACCATTGAACTTCTCTATCTCAATTCTAGAAGAGCTTTCCATTCCTCTTTCTGCACTCAAATCACCACTACAAAATCTCCCACTAAACCTAGGTTTATCACAGACCCAAGATAAACTTGATCTATCAAGACCGAGCCAAACCCTCAACAACAAAGGCATCCCTCTGAAGCCAAAAACGAGCTCTGATACCACATGTAAGTTTTAAACCTGTGAAGTAAAGCAATGCATATAGATTCTTAAGCAAAACATAATTTAATCAATGGCTCATTCACACAGTACACAGAGATTTATACCGGAAACCCTCAACTGAGATAACCTTTCTTATATTCATTATATCGAATTTCACCATTCACTATACAATATATACAATGTTTTTAGGTATTCCGTAGATATCAAAACCCTAATCCCTAAAAACAAGATTATTTTTAGTAAACCGCTAAAAATAGCAAAAACCGCCTAAAAACAAATTTCGGGGCCCTGCCCTGAACCCTGTTGTTGTAGGAAAATCTCCCTACAGACAGGTAGATCTCCTCTTGATATCTAGACCCTTAACTCTAAGACAAAAGGTGCTTAACATGGACACTCACTTCCTTTTAGATCTAATCAAGTTGATGAACAAAAGAGAAGGAAGAAGGCATGTACCTTATGAACGTCGTTTGTCCCTGCAAGGTCCAGGATGAGCTTCGATATTGAGCTCCTTGGTAGGTCCTGCAAGACAAAAAAAAGTACAAAAGACTTCCTACTCTACTGAGATTAGCTCAAACATAGATCCATCTAATGTAGATAAAATTATATGGAACAAGTACAAGTTTGAAAGAAACAGGCCAAGCATTGATTATATTAATGAGAATAACAATGAAGAAAACTTACAACCATAGATGTGAGTGCAGCAGCTTCATCAAGCTCTCCTTGTCCAACCCTTTCTCAAAAGCTCCACGATCAAAATGGCAATACTTTCACTGATTATTCTCCTCCACTTCTCATGAGATCATAAGTTTGGTATCTCTAAAATCCTCTCTCCGGCCCCTCCATGGAAATCCCTCATTATATAGGATTTGGAGGCTTAACCACCATGGAGAGGATCTCTCATCAGATTCACTAAGAAAGGGATCTCTAAGATATTTAGGGAGAAAATATCTCTTAAGGATTTTGGGGAGGAAATATCTCTCAAGGGTTTTAAGGAGGAAATATTTCAACCATCCATGAGATCCTCCACCTTCCCTAAAAAATAGGAAACCAAATGTGAGGTGGATTCTCACACTTAATTACTTTNTTTTTCATGAATATTAATAATAATTCATGTGCACTTGATTCTCACACTTAATCAATTCCTTTTCCATGAATATTAATAATAATTCATGTGTACTTGGTATTTTTGCCTTCATGTAATATATCCCTCCTCCACATTGACTAGGGATTGTGGCATAGGTTATTCCATGGTGTCAAGGTGTATGAAACTCTTATATGACACTTTACGACACTTAGGGCGAGGTACCTAGGTGTGCAAATTTCATGTGTAACATAATTCCCCCTAAAGTGTGAGGTCAGAAGAGAGAATGATGGCCGAAACACTTTACAAATCTATAAAGCAAGGGTGTGGACGCATAGAACTTGATAGAAGCTACACACAAACATCCAACAAATATTATGACATGTTTCAAACCCAAGGCAGACATACCTATGCTTGAGTGATAAAGACTTGTAAGATATGGCCGCCATAAAATACATTGTGGATCCATAGTTATATTGATAAAGAGATATAGCCACTGAAGATATACTGTGGATCTACACTCCCATGACCTAAACTGATCATAGCCATGAAGAATACACAGTGGATCTACGAGATGACAAGACATAGCCACGACCAATACAAAGTGGATCTATGTGATAGTATATGTGTCAATGTTCAAGAGAAACTATGTCACAACTTGGGTAAAGTACATATCAGAGTGATCACTCAACCCAGGGTCTTCTTACCAATCCCAATGTAGTACGAATCTAACCATGTGAATAGATGTCCTGATGTCAAACATGGCAGAAACCACTTGATTACTAGTCAATGATGTAAATCGTTAACAAGCGCGAGAGAGGTCACCATTGATGTCAATGATTCCCAAGGTACTTAGTACATTCCAATGAATGTGAATGGATGAGTTGAAGTCGAACATCTGTGGAATCATCCGATTAGAGTTCAATGATGTAAACCCACTGTCAAATGTGAGGAGGCCTTCCATTGAGGCATGCAAGTCCCAAAGTACTAACTGGTTTCTAAGTCTAGTTCCTGGATAATGTGTTGAAGTCGATAGGAATAGACTCGTCGAAGGAGGGCCTTGATGTATCCCCCATCAACGACACAAAATAGACACAGAGATGTAATTGGTAGATCAAATGAACATGGACTGACACGGGTATTGAAACAAGATATTTGTGATGGATGACTCTCGAGGCGGATACTTCCCTTGAACACTGAGGCACAATAGTAGAAACATGACATGGACCAAAACTTGATGATGCAGTGGATGCTGTGACTTACATCAGGTGACCCAAAGGAGTAAAAGAAACTCAAAGGATTGGCTCAATGCAAAGGTTCAGCGGATTAATATGTGCAAAGACAAAGTGTTGTGTTCAAGGGAGACTTTAAGAGTTACTTGGTAATGTTCTCAAAAACTGATTGGCTTGCTTCTTTCAATTTTTCCCCCATCCACATAGATGAGTACCTCTTTTTTATTTAATGAGCTTGAGGATGGTAACACATGCTCGATATAACTTAGCTTTGGTAAGTCCCTCTTCCTTTGTTTAACGAACTAGAAGAAGTAAGGGTTCGGTCCCAGATGGGCCCTTCAATGTATAATTGTTTAACGAGTCCAGAGAAGGTAAACTCGGTGGTTTTTCATATTTAGGGAGTCTGAAAATGACTTAAAGGTGACTCCAATGTGGTCCTTTTTCATAATGTTAGTCTCATAAGGCCGAAAAAGAGATAAATTATCACTCGAAAGACGCCCTTTCAAACCTTTTAATGAGTGGGAAAGGAAGCAAGATCACTCGACAATCTTTTCATGTTTATAGAGTCTGAAAAGAGCTTAAAGACAACTCCAGGGGGTTCCTTTTTCGTGTATCCATATAGGTTCGAAAAAGAGATAAAAGTTTACCTGGATGCATTCTCATATATTTACGAGCATGAGAAAGAACAAAGACTAAGCTCGGTATTCCCCCATCTTGAAAGATAGTGGCTTAACTCCAAAATGATCATCAAAGGCTGGAGACATGCCCTCCAAGCTTCAATTCATTCACCGACTTTGAGGTTGTCACCAATTTCTCTACTAGATGAGAAAAAGGAGAAGGGTGGATGAAAAGAAGGTTCAAGAGAGGTGACTATTTCATTTTTTAACGAGTTTGACATAGGGAAAGAACTATGCTCAGGGTTCTAGGTTCGATCCCCAGATTGTTGTTTCATTTTTTAACGAGCTTTCTACAGAGAGGAAAACTATGCTCATGGCCTTTGTTTCATTTTTTAGCGATCTTTCCATAGAGAAGAGAAACAATGCTCGTGGACTCTGCTTGATCATGGCTTCCAAGAGAATAACGCTTTGGAAGGATACCATGTCAAGGGACAAAACTCGGTCATGGATTCCAAGAGATCTTCGTTAGATGGAAGATAATCACTCTGGAAGGAACACATGTTGAGGGACGCGACAGGGGTAAGGAGATCAAGCTCCAATATCCCTACCAAAGAAATCACCATGTCAACTACAGGACCCAAATCGTCGAAAGTTGAAGTCATCGGAGACAATGCCACATAATTAACATGTGGCGAGGGCGATACTGTCTGCATATAAGAACCATTTAGGGAGGTAATCCAGTAAGGACCGATGAATGAAAGTTGATCAATAGTCACAATTATTCCATCATGAGGGAAGGATATCACACGAAAAATAGTGGACACAATAGCTTTCATGGCATAGGCATAATCCCGCCCGGTGCCCAACGAGTAAAGAGAAATCCAAGGGGTCTTGGACTACCATGACACCAATAAAGACAATTTTCTCTCCCAAAGTTATGGGAAACTGAGGAAGGGTCCCTAAAGGTTGACTATTACTTTTGTTGAAAGCTAACAAATTCTGTGTAATCGACACAAGCTATGGACAACCCAAAGCGTACCAAGCAACAGAGGACAAAATACTAACGGATGCACCTTCATCTATCAGCGTTTGAGGAATGTACTGACCACAAACTTGTACTGTAATTTGGAAAGGAATGTGAGAGGGAAGACGAGGTCCAGTTAGCGCACCCCAATCAAAAAGGATGGTCTCATTACTTGGAGGGGGTTTCACGGGAGGAGAAATGCCCCCCGGCACGGTAGATTCTGTATCAATGAGAAAACTGTGGGCAATATCGGGTTTACTCTCTAGAGGGAGAGTAGGATCGACCAATGGTGGAATTGGATCAACCACTTTGGCACTCTTCAGAGGAAGAGTGGGATTGAATGATGATGTAACTAGAGGAACCACTTTGGCACTCTTCAAATGAAGGGTGGGACTGACCGAGGAAGGGACTGGATCAGTCACTTTGGCACTCCTCAAAGGAGAAGTGGGATCAACTGATGACAAAACCAGATCGACCACTTGGGTTTCATTCTCCAAGGGGAGAATGGGGTCAACAGGTGGAAACAGATCGACCTCTTTGGTGTCACTCTCTAACGGGAGAGTGGGGTCGACCAAGAATGAAAATGGATCGACCACTTGGGTTACAGTCTTGTGATGAAGAGTGGAGCTTATAGATGACGAAACTGGATCAACTACTTGGGTTTGTGGTTCAATCGAGGAGGAAACTAGATTGACAATCTGATCAACTCAACTGACCAGGGATGGAACCAGATTGACCAGTCCATCAACTAACAATGGATCGAGGGAAATCTTATGATAACCTTTTGGAAGTTGAAGTTTTTCCGAAAGAGAAGAAGCCTCGTCCATATGAGGACAAAGGTGAGAATAATGATCACCTTTACATAACATGCAAGGGAACTTGACAGTTGTCTTCTTCTTACCAGCCTTAATGTCACTAGTTGACAGGGTATCATCGGCATGACCGTCAGAGGCTGATGATGCAGAGGACCACATTTCTAATACCTTTGGAATACCAGGGCAATCCCTTAGAAAATGGTCACCCTTACAAAGACTGCAAGGAAATTTGGGTTTCAAATTCTTCATTTTAATCTTGTTGACCTCATCAACACTCCCAGTACTATTAACAGTAATTCGTTGCTTGGATCCAACATCTGAAGTTGTTGGGGCCTTGGTCCTTTTGAGGCCCTTCTTCTTCTTCTCTTTCCATTTCTTCTTCTTCTGATCAACCTGGCTACTTGCTTTAGAGCTTTCACTAGGCGAAGAAGGAGAAATGGAAGGAGACTTAATGGGCGAAGAAGGTGAAAAGTCGATGTGAGGTTGATGTGTGGGTGGTGTACTAACATATAAAGTATTAGGTGCAGTTGAAACATTGGGAGGATTTGAGATCACCGGAGTGGGGAATAACCAAACTGGTAATCCGATGGTGAGTCCTGGAAGACTCAGTGTGGCAACATACGGAGGACCAAAGTTTCCAAAATAAGGAAAGGTGTAAGGTTCCCCGGGACAAGGGGTTCCTCCATTATTACTCTTGGGATTCGATGCCATTAACACTAACTTGACCTAAGGTCTACAAAGTAATACAACCAACACACGCTATGAATATGAGAAGCAATCAATCAAACAAAACTTCCCACGATGAAACCACTAGTTGGTGATGAAATCCAACATCGCGATATCAAAATAGGAAGGGGCGGGGATAGAGTGGGTGGATCAGTTACGTTGGCAACCTGCTTAACGGACTTACGCCTTGGTGCAAGCTTCCATGCAGTAATTGTGGATTTACCCTCCAAGGAGCTCGAGTGAGTTTGACCAACGTCTGTTCCAGGTACAGTGAGACTTCCCTTCACCGTCACCTTGTGTAAGACCCTAAAGATTATGGTTACTAAGGTAACCAATTCGCATTCAGCCCCTGGGCAGGTAGAGTCGACAGTACAGTCCGAACGTAAGGGCAGGGTATCTAGCCCGAAATCAACTTGAAAGGATTCCACTCAACATTGTGGGTATACCTTCAAGCGACCCCCATAATACGATCCGACTACTACAATCAGTCAAACCACAGAGGGATAATCTCCATACCTCTCCCGAGTGTGACCTTGTGCGTAAACCCTGTGTGAGAGGGGGATCCCGGAAATCCTATACGACAATTGGATTTCACTCTCCGTATCACAAGATACTAAGTTTGTTTGATAGCTTTGGAAAGTTATCCTTTCAACCTATTCTAAAGCCCTACACCTTAAACTAATGTAGGTTTGCTAACAAAGATGTAAAAAGTATGATAAATTTTAGTTAAGCATTGATTTTAGTGGTTGTTGTTTACTCAAAGGTGTATGAGAATATTGATGATATTGTGACTCAGTTCCCAAAACATGCATAAGAAATGATAAGCAATCTTTTCTTTCAATGAATGTCTATTTTAAGGGAAGGACAAGGATTTTCTTTTCACTTTCAAACACCAAGATGCAATGACCTCATGCAATAGTCCTCACTAAGGAATCTAATGCAATGCTAAAAATGTTTGACTGATAACCAGTAGATGTAAATCTTCCTATGCTAATCGGACTTCAAGAGTTGTGAGATTTAAGCAATCTGGAAACGCTTGTTGTGATCAAACAAGAAACAGAAAGCCAAAAACTCAAAAGGAAGGAGAAAGAGCCTAGACAAGACGACTCAAATATCAGAAAGAAAAGTAGATAAGACCTTTGAAACCCCTTACAAAGTTTTCACTCATTCAGAAAAACGAGAAGAAAATGACAAAATGCCTCCAAATCGTGAAGGACAAATTGAAAAGTAAGGAAAAATGTCAAAAAATCCAAACGAAAGAGGATGAATCCTTAGAAAACAGGGTACTGAAGGCCAATACCAATATGGACTGAAAGTATGAGACCCTGAGAAAATGTACAAAGTAGAAACTGAACCCACAAATTTGAAAAACTAAAAGATTTTCCACAAAAAATGGGAGCGCTCTAGTGTAAGGGGTACCAAAGTGTTATAACCTCTATGTAAGAACTTCAGGGAGCACTAGCACTCTAATAACAAGGCAGGGGAGTGCCCTACTTCAAAAAGATCAGGAAAAATTCCATAAACTCAAAAATTCAAAAACAATTCAGCGAATCAGGGTGATCATAGTGACACAAAGAGGCAATCAAACCATTCTAAGAATACAAAATTCAATGGAGAAGATCAAATGAGTGGGAAAAGGGCCAAGACAAGATCTGAGAAAGGAAACACAAATCAGATTTCCTCCCCAGTGGAGTCGCCGATTTTTGACTCCAAGAAACCCTTTGTGGTTGTAGGCCAAAGGTGCTTGGTAACTTCAAGTAAAAATGTTTTTTGTGTTTTGTGTAGATTGATCAGTGGGATAACTCAATTCAAACATGGTATTCAGACAATCAAGATGATAAACAAATGAACCAGTGCTCTCATGG
>ML795803.1:47301-81241 GCA_009831015.1 Picea engelmannii
TGATCTGACGGTTCATACTCTCCTCGATCTTAACGGCCATTGATCCGTGGCTTAACACCCGATTGGTCCATGATCTCTATTTAAAGAGCATGGAGGGTCATTTACCGATGATCGATTGTGAGAAACTCTCTTGTAAAATCTCTATGTAATCTTTTTCTTTGCATTAATAAACTGCTCCAAGTGGCCGCGTTGGCTGGGGCCGTGGATGTTTCCCTGTAGGGGTTTTACCACGTGAAAACATCGGTGTGTTGATCTTTGATCTGGTTATGTGAGTGGTTATTGAAGGTGTTCGTCCTCTGTTGGAATACCTGTGTTGTCGAACATATGATGTAATGCTTATTGTGAATGAGTGTTCTGGTATTTATAAATAGAAGTTGAGTTTCATTGTATTTCTTTGTTCTCTGCTATATTTTTGTTTGTATCTCATTTCATTATCAATATAAAGTGTATCAAAATTGTAACTTGTTCGAAACCCATGGCCTTAACAACCAATACACTTACAACCAAAATCTTAAAATCAACCTTTGAATCGAAAAGAGGTGCTACTGATAGCAACACCCCATATTTATTTAGCTTAAAATTGAGACAATTTTGAAACCATGACCTACCCCATATTTTTTTAGCTTAAAATTGAGACAATTTTGAAACCATGACCTAAAAGCCTAGTGCACTTGCAAACAAAATTTTAAAAAATAAGAAAAAAAACCTAAAAAGTAGAATAAATAAATAAATAAAAAGGAAAAAAAAAAAAAACCCAAAGTGAGAGAAAAACATTTTTATTTTTAATAAAAAAAATTATTTTATTTTGAAAAATATATTTCAAATTAAAAAAATAAATAAATAATATAGTCCTCTAAACTTCTTTTAATTAAAATTTAAAACAAAAAACATTACCAAAAGAAATTCAAAAGCAAATTAGAATATGATTTAAAAAATAAAAATGAATTTAAAAATATATATATATGAAAAAAAACCATATGGGATGGAGGGAGGCATCAATTCTCTTATGATAAGAATTCCATGTAGATCATCTGGGACATTTAATTATGATAAGAATTTCCTTTGCAAGTATGGCCTAATGAGTATATCAAACAAAAAGAAATTCTAAAGATACTAAAATGTTTGATGAATTTGAAAGGTGCACTCATTAGAATGTTTAGAAATGGATCAATGAGTATATTAATGTTTTGAAAGAAGGCATTTTTAAATGCAATGAATTTATTGGAAAATAATGAGCTCCATAATAGTTCTTATATTAGAATTTAATCTAAAAAAACAAAAGATGAGAACATTATTAAAAGCCAATTTTCAAACAAATTCAAATGTCCTAAATAAAACCCTTCGAGGAATATGCATGCGTGACTAAGGTTCTCACGAAAAATTAAACAAGACACTACTGTAAATCCTTGAGAAACATCATCATTCAAACACTCCTTAAAAGGAAGTATTAAAAAGAAAAAGGTGGGGTCCCTAAGTCTCAAGGCTTAGGGGCTAGTTAATGCCTCAACAATAGGCCATGAGACACATAATACAAGTACCCAATGCCATTAAGGAAATAGATGGAAGAAGTCTTGAATCCAAACGAAGAATAACAAGAGTTAGAGGGCATTCATCTTCATCAAGGAGGATAGGAATAGCACCAAGACAAACATGGTTTGGAACAATCCAAGCATAGAAGAGTAGCTAGGAGGCTACCAAGCATTTTAAGGTCAAATAGTGTTGGGTAGAAACTCCCAATTGGGACCAAAGTGACATTGGGACCAAAGTGACATTGTTTCTAGATAAGAAAAGCATAAAAAGGAATTTGTTTGGTCATTAGATTATAACCTTAGCAATCTCTCTTTCTCTCTAAGAGATGTTACATGTTTGGTTTGTTTGGTACTGTATTTGTATGTAGTAAGTATCTATTCTTATTTCACTGGAAGGAACGATGGATGTACATGAGAAGAGTTTTTGGATTAGGGTACCACTGGTTGAATTAAGATAAGTTACTTTTACCACTAAAATGGTTTTTTTTTCCCTTAGTTCAAGTTTTTTTCCATTATAAATTGTGGTGTCATTGATTGGGATGTCTTTCCTTATGTTTATATAATTTTTTATTGTACAATGGTGTGAAAATGATTATAGAGATAAACGAATAATGTTATGTGTATGTGATGCTCATGTTATGATGTATTAATGATCATGACTAATTTAGTAGCCAACACTCCTCATATAGATACTAGACCTTTGGGAGTATACCCAATGTATGCACAACCCTGTGAACCCACTGCTTAAATAATATTCTCTTTCAAGTCCGAGCTACCTCACAAATATCTACATGTTGCACTAGATTAGTCTCTATGATGAACAAAGCTACTCTCTCAAGAGATTATTTCTTTGTGGTTCCTTTTTAGCTATTAAGTTTCCTCCATGCCTCCTCTTTTGATAACATAAACTATGGTTACAAAATTATGTAGCCTCATCCCAAGTATATAAGGAACCTTTGTGCATCAACCACCATCAAGTTGCTATGGATGTTTGCATCATGTTTAATTCTTCAATGCACTACTCAAGATCCACTTGATCAATAATGGCCTCATTGAACTCTATGACATCTTTAGTTACATTGATCTTAACACGTATCCACTAGACATATCTTACCATTCCACACTATGAGCATATTGTTCATAGTCTTCACACTACAAATGATTCATTGCTTCCTACAAGTTGGTGTTGAGTGAAAAATTATTATGCTAATTGAAAACACCATTCAACATAGGATTGATATAGTCCCCTCATTATATTAATGTCTAATTGTACAACTGACCATTCACACTAATAGCCAAATCTTCCTCTACTAGATCCACAACCCTAAATTCTACTTATGTAAGTTCCAAAAGTTGAACATTTTTATTATAGCATGTCTACCCTCAACTTCAAAATACATTTAACGCTTCTTCAAGTTCAATACTACACCATTATAAAAAGCCCAATATATTTCCAACAATACAAGATAAGGGTAGACATGTTATGACTCATATGTAAGATAATGTCTTCCATCCAAATTGACTTCCATCCCTTGCAGCTTACCAATGGGATAAATCCCTTACTAGTTCATCACAAGTGGATGGGTGAGTAAATCAATTTCAATTGTCCTGTTAATACTGAAGATTTATTTAGTACAATATTCACATTGAAACCCATGTCTAGCATTACATCCCAGACTTCATATCCATTGATAATTGTATTCACCCTGAATTCTTTTCCAATTTTTTCCTTTCTATTAATCTAGCACAAATATCCTTCTTCCACATCTTCCAAAGTGCATGAACCCCACGCTAAAAAATTATGAACTTTCATAGAGAACTTCTTATCATTGAAAAATCTTAAAAAGGTCGGAACAAAACCTTCATTTCATCGTCCATGGCATATGGAGTCAATAAATTTTATGCATGCTACAACATGCATAAATCTACAATTGAAATGGCGTTGGTGATCCCCAATATTAGGTTCTAATGGCTTCCATTATTACTTCAATAGAATCCTTCATATTTTCCTTTTCCTTGACCACGACAAACTTCAAGGCATTGGGAGTAGCTTTCACAATCTTCCCTTGCAATGATGCATCTAGATTAGTACTAGTCTCAGCTCCCACTTGAGTAGGCCTAGAATTTGACAGGATACAACCTGTATTTAGTCCCGCAACCTTTATTTGACATGTTAGAATAAAAGTCACATGTCATTGTTGACTTGCATCGAAATCATTAACCTGTCAAATTGGCCTATAATCGTGTGGATTACCCGTCAAAAATGCTAGTAGGTATGTGCGCTATAAGGTTATGGGTATAAGATTACAGGTATATAATGCAGGCCTGCATTATACACAACCCGCAGAGAGGTAGTTGTAATGCATTGAAGCATCCAGGAATAAAAGTAAACGAGTAGGCAGGGAGGGTGTCATACTACCACGTTACGAGAAGTAACATTGTTATAATTATTTATGT
Organism: Picea engelmannii; assembly: GCA_009831015.1. NCBI lineage: Eukaryota > Viridiplantae > Streptophyta > Pinopsida > Pinales > Pinaceae > Picea > Picea engelmannii. Next base: position 51,288 of record ML795803.1, read on the forward strand.
TAATGGTTGGATTTAGGGAATTAAAGTTTTTTAGTATTTGGAATTTTGATTTAGTTTTTAGGATTCTTAATTTAGAATTTAACATAATTTTCAAAAGTATTGTTTCATTGGATTAGGGTCAAACTTTGATAATACATAGGTATGATATTCTTAATTGGATTTGCATTGCATTAAGTGATCAAGTATGTTCTTAGTGCAGTGTGTTGTTATAGCTTTGAATACCCTTACCACATATAATTGAGCTTGTTTTCCTCACAACATAAAAAATATTGACACTTATAAATTTGCATAAAATTTAAAATAACATGCATGAAAAACAAATGACCATCATCAAGATAAATTTGAAATTCTAGGCATGCACTTGAGTGATAATCTTCAGTATTGTGCTCATGTTTTCGGTGGAGCAAGCCAAAGGGCCTTTGGCCAAGGCTGGAATTTCAAATTTATCTTACCTATTAGGTGAAATTTGGATGACGATCATTTGTTTTTAATCCCTGTCATTTTAGTTTTACCTCAAATTCATGAGTGTCAAATTGTTTATGTGAAGGAATATTTGATTAACTATTAACATTTTATGTGAATTAGGACTATGGACTAATTAAATTTTAAGGATTGGGAGTCTGAAACTAATTAAATTTTGTTTATTGTTATATTTAATCTACAAACCTTTGCCCAACCCATATTCACTCTGAGGCCTAGATAGGTGACACACTATAGTAAACTAAACACCTAAAATTTATAACAAACTGAGATTTTTTATATTTGACGTGTGAATTTTATATCCACGTGTCAAATACGTCTAAAAACCAAAAACCAAAACGTCCTAGGACGTCAAATTCCAGGCCTGCCTCTGGCTCACGACTTGAAAGATTAACTCCATGTTGCTTTTTATCTTGGGATTTCCCCTTAATCAATTGTGAGGAATCTTCAATTTTATTGAACCTTTCGATAATGGTTGTACCATCCCACGCCTTTCTGTACAGGTTTGCGAGGGTGTTTAAATTACGTATTTTTCGAGGTCATTGGGCGACCCCAAAACCCTTGAAGCGCTAAAAAACCGGTGGTATGTGTGCGTAATCGTCCGATCTGTTTGATAATTAAAAAGGAAGTCCGCTGCCGAATCCCAACTGATGGATTGAAAGAAGATTTTGAAAACTAATAACCTAATCATACACGTGCAAGAGAACCCGTACAGTTCAAAACCAGATACAGAAATAAAAGATCCTTCGCATTCTGTAGAGAACTAACTTCGACGACGTCCATGGCAATGGCGGCGACGGCGTCCAGTCCTCACCTCTTGGAGTTTTGGCTCCTCTTCTAGCGAGACGCGGCTCACTGAGTGTCACTCGTTTATACCACATTGCTAATGTATTGAATACAATTAGTAAATATAAGTGCTGTATTCGAGGTTTGTTAATTGTGTTCGTAGAATGGAGAGATGGTTGGCATCTCCCTCGACAAGGACGGGAACAGTCTTCGGACTTTCTTATCACACGCGGTTAAGGCTCTCCACCCCCTCCAGGGTGGATCTTACCCCAAGGGTTTTTTTAATCGACGATAATGTGTTCGTCATGTGTTCGTCAAACTTCAAAAAGAAAATCAATATATAGAGTTTTGATTTTCTTTTACATTTTTCTAAATTTGAGAAATAAAGAAAAACTTAAAAGTGTTTCACTCTTTCTTAACATTTTTCTATCTTTACTTTCAACAATACACTTTTATAAATTATGATATAGAACGATTATACAATATATATATATATATATTTTTTACCAATATTTTCCTTTTCTTTATTTTAATAAAAGTTAAATAAATCATTTATATAAATTTGTTATTTTTTTTTTTAAATTATAACAAATAATAATATAAATAAACAATAAATTTTAACAAATAATAATATAAATAAACAATAAATTATTTTGTATATAAAATATACAAAAATTTAAATAAACAATATATATTTTTAAAGACTTTCCAAAGGTTTTATAAATAGACTATATATATAAAGGCTTTTCAACATTTTTTTTATTCAAGTCTTGCCACAACAGCACACGCCAAATAGACAATATATATATTTTTAAAGGCTTTCCACAACTTTTATAAATAGACAATATATATTTTTAAAGTCTTTCATAAGTGGTTCAAGAACAAGGAGATCAACCTGAGGAAATCCTAGTTAGAATGATAATGTTTGAAGTTAAATTCGAAGCCGTTTTTAAGGTTATATTAAGTGTCCAAATTGTAGTAACATAATAATGCCATGTTAATGGTGAGGTGGTCATGACTCCTCAAGTGAGGCAGAAGAGTTTTTGGACTCTGATAATATTTCTTTTAATTTAATTATAATTGAAGAAGATGTAGAGTTGGATGGGAGAAAGATAGTTTAGGAAATTCAAGCATCCGACCCTCTAAATTCTCTAGGCCCAGTTTCATAAGTTTTATGTTGTTTCTTTTGTAGTCATGATATGTTATTTTTCTTCGTAGTCATGTTTCATAGTGTTTACTAGTAGTTAGCCTCGTTGTTCTCTTGGTTTTCCTTTACTTCACACGAGGCTCTAGACAGGGGTTACACATGTTTCCAACAAGGTGAAATGTTTGTTTCTAGGCAACCTCATGAAGTCGTTTGTATTTCTTGCGTGTAGTCTTCCCCACTGTAGTTTTACCCATTAAGTGACAGATCTCTATTCTTTAAAGACGACGACAGTACACGTCTCTACCCTGAAAAAAAATTCCAACAATTTTCGCAGAGGAAAGTGTTATGATACCACTTGTTAGGTACAAGATCTATTATATTAAGCAAAAAATAGAAATACTGCACAAAATACCAGCGGAACAAAAAAATATAGAGAACCACAACAAAAAATGATTCCTTTATTGATAGGAAGCAATCTTCACTTGCCTCTTCGAGGGGGTAACCTCCAGCAAAGCAACGCTCTATTACAAATATTCTCAAGACAGATATTTTTAATGCCTCTTACTCTTATTTATATTAATTCTATCTTCTAAAGAACTTTCTAGAGGAAGATCATTCTAGAAGCGAAAACTTCTATTAGGTCTTCTTACATTGACTTGTTCATATTTATTAAATAGGCTTTATTAACTACTGTCAGTCTTTATTACATGGAATATTCTACTTACGTGAGGGGTTAGGGAGGTTATGTCCCTAACACAGGAGGTCAGGACTCCTCTGTTGAGGCAAAGGAGCCCTTGGATACCTCTTCTAACCCAATTATAATTGAATAAGATGCATAGTTGGATGGGAGAAAGATAGCTCAGGAAATTCAAGCATCCAACCCTCCAAACTCTCCAAGCCTAGCTTGATAAGTCCTATGTTGTTTCTTTTGTAATCATGATATGTTATTTTTCTTTGTAGTCACGTTTTATAGTGTTTACTGGCAGTTAGCCTTGTTATTCTCTTGGTTTTCCTTTAATCCATATGAGACTCTAAACCTTTGTAGGCAGTTTAGACACAATTCTAGTAACTTAGATATGCTCTGAATAATATTCTAGAACTCTTTGCAGTGCAGTTTCCTTTTTAGTAAGACATACAAAACATTGGCTATAACATTTTTTATACTATGATAATATAAAAGTAAGTAGCTTACTAAAAAAAATATATTTTTATAAATTTAACTAATCATCAAATTTTTAATTAAAAATTTATTATAAAATAAATAAATAAATTAACTAATTAAAATCAAACTTTTAATTAAAATTTTATTTTAAAATAAATAAATAATTTAACTAAATAAAATATGTTAATGAAATAAATATACAAATTAACGAATGATTTAAGATATATGTCTCTTAATAATCAAAATGATTTAAGACATATGGCTCTTCAATAATCACGTTATCTATATACTTTGTTTAAATACTTTTTCTTTTGGAACTAAAAAGAAAAACAATGATATAATGAAAAGGGCGTTTGGATAATTAAGTTTTAAAAAATAACAAACATACCCTAAATAAAGTAATGGGTAATTCATCATTATCTGAGACGTCGAGTTCTTTGAGTTGATTGTACATGGCAAAATGAATGTGTTGGATCAACTTGATACCTTTGTTTTCACATTTAAATGTGTTGGATCAACTTATGTATGTATAATTGTAAATGAGAGTTTATAATGATGGGAGTTAAGCCATGTGAGTTTAATAAATGATTTTATTTATAAATGTTGTAAATATGTTATTATATGTATAATTGTAAATGAGAGTTTATAATGATGGGAGTTAAGCCATGTGAGTTTAATAAATGATTTTATTTATAAATGTTGTAAATATGTTATTATGGATTTTTAGTGTACAATTTGATACCTTTGTTTTGACACCTAAAATGTGTTGGATCAATTTATGTATAATTGTAAATGGGAGTTTATAATGATGGGAGTTAAGTCATGTGAGTTTTAATAAATGATTTTATTTACAAATGTTGTAAATATGCTACTACGGATTCCTGATGTAGAGTTAAACATGAAGGCCAGACTAGTCAGTAGATAGGAAAGTAGATGATGTAAATATACTTAGATAGACTATGTAGTAGGCTTGCCATGGTGAACTCAAGCTACATAAATATTAATGCTAGAATATAACATATAATGGTCCCAGATAGTTGTGGAGAGCACAAGAGAGGCTATGATTCCACTAGAGGGGAAGAGGAAATGGGAGCATATGGGAAAGTAAATCCTCTATTTCCAAATGTCAGCATTATATCTCATCTCTTTTCTACCATGTTCCTTAAATGGAGCCATCCTCCTTCTTTGACTTATAAAACCTATCACTGAAATCATGTTAGTGTTTAGTGGAGAATTCTTCTCACGTAGTTATGGAAGGATGGGATGAGTACAATCGTCATGGCTAAGTGTAAGAGTTCTACATTCCTCTTATCAAACCTAATGTTATCCATCATTCCCTTCAATTCTCTCACTATCATTCACTTATTCACTCTAACATCCATTCCATCATTCTCGCGTTCATGTTCTAGACTCCTCAAGTTGTATTCTCCATTGCCATCCATTAACAAATATGGAAATGAACCAAATTAGTGCTATGAAGAGGAAAATTACAAAACTTGGATGGGACATAGATCACTATATGTGAGCATAAAAGCTAGGAAAATTAGAAATCCTTCACCCCCCTCTGTATTTGTTGTTCATTGGATGCTTGAGAGATAAGTATTGTTTTTGTAGGAAATTCCTAGGAAGCATACAATTGATTGAGATAATTTTTCCCACACTAGAGAGCACAAGAGGGAAGAATATCCTTGAGGAACTATTGAACTAAGAAATGGAATATCTTCTTTGTGTAGTGTGGGACAATGGAAGAGAGTGCCATGACTGTTTGTTGACTAGATGAAATGTCTGGAGTACGCTATAATGAGCATATTAGTTGAGTAGGAAAACAAATGGGTTGGGTTGAGAGAGAGATATGCATATAGCTTGGTTAATTTTCCATAGAGGCCTTATAGCCCAGCTTGGGGGTGGTATTTGCACTTGATACCTATGGTTGGGTGTACAATCTCTCATACACAACCAATTTCTTGGACCAACTTTTGTTAAAAGATAAGTTCATTGTCATTGTTTATAAATGTGAAAATCAATGTTATTCTTCGTTATCAAAATCTGTGTATTTGCATGCTATGCGTAATTATGCTCAAATATGGTCATGGGCATTTGGTTGGTCTGAATTTCTATTAATTTGTGCTTGTTTATTTTTGATGCATTTTAATAAGCACACGCACATGCATTTATTAAATTATGTCCTCTTTGGGAGACTTATCAGATGGTATTGTGGAAATATGGCCTCTGAGGATTAGAAGTTGAAAGCCCTATATTGTAGCTACATGTCTTGTGGCTAGGAGTATTGAGTGGGGATACCACAATGTGGTATCATAGCTCGGCTTCAATGATGGACCAAATATGGGAAGTTTTTGAGGATGTCGTGAAATTATTCACCATTAATTGTGGTCAAAATGAGAAAATTTGGGAAAACTACAGACATATGGGAAAACTACACACATACACTTTTAGCCTTGTATGAATAAATCTACCCAATAATCCTTAATTTGTAAAAATTTCACAGAGAACGATAGTGATAAATGATGGGAAACTATCTCTTGAAAAGAAATCAACATATGCACTAAAGGAAGATCAATGGTGAACAAAATTTGTGGCTTCTTATGTGCATGTTCCTTAGAGAGAGGTGCCTTGCCACAAATTGTTGGGATTACATGTGTGGAGAGGTGCATGTTCTACCATGAGTTGTTGGGATGGTATCTAACCATCTTGAGACATTCATTCCTGCAATCAAGGGAGACTTGGGTAGAGAAGTACCTTCCTATCTGCGAACAACCGAGATCTCGCCCACCATTTGGAACAACAACCCAAGATCGTCCATGCACATTGGAGAGTCTAGGGGAGAGAGAATCAACCTTGTCGTGAACAAATAGGATCTCACTTGTGGATCTATATCAATGGTCTAGATCCCATCAATGAGGGTCTCTCCCCGCAATGTAAAAGATTATGAATAGGGAACAATAGAAACGAGGAACTTGTTGTCCCATCAATTTGGAAAAATGTTCCACATAGAAGGCACGACAACACAATAAGGTGAACAAGAAGGTGACTAACCACATTGATTAGTTTACTACCCATGTACTCTCTCAACGACCAAAGAAAGAAAAGTAAAAGATAATGCATCACATCCATGGGTCTTTAAGTCAATAGAAAACACATAAAACTATTGAAGTTTCATCCCCAGAGTGTCCCAATGTCCCCTGTGAACATTTTTCTTAAATCATTATTGGTAAATCGAAAATCCCTTTATGTTTTATTTCATTTGATCACCCTTTATGTTTTATTTCATTTGATCATCATGGGAAGCAGAAAGACATAACATAATTACTAGGGTGAAAAAAATATTATTAGTATTGTTTTCTAATAGAATTGTTGTTGAATAATTCTTATAGCTCAATCTGGGTATTAATAGCTATAATGCCTATCCTCATCTCAAATGCACACAATTAATTCAGCCCAACACAATAACAACACAACTAATAGTGAGTATCTATCTTTACTCTCATCAAACAAATTTGGGAGTTTTTTATATAATTATTTTTTAATTTAACAAACAAAATTGATGGGACAATAAAATCCCTTTTGTTTACATTATCTTTTAAGTTCAGAGAATATACTTTTGATTGGACCATTGTTTTAGGCAAAAGCAATAATCAGCTTGTTGTGCAACATTCAATGTTGCGGCTGTTGATATATACACCGTCAAATCACCTTGATATATACATCGGAATATATCCAACAGTGTATATACCACATGTTAGCGATCAAAAATAATTTTCAAATTATTTTGACATCACATGATAAGATGATTATGAGGTTAAAGAGTTATTTCTAAATCTTAAGTTTTAAAGGTTTTGAGACGGGCTTAAAATCATATCAGATCAATAAATAAAGGAATTTGTATCTCAATTCATGCCAAAAGTTAAGTTTTAGCTTTCAGCGGCTAAATATCAATTTCAATGTGTAGTGAGCTGCCGAAAGCTTTCCTTTTCGGTGGCTAAAAGGGTGGACACAGGGCACTTGAGCCACCGAAATCACAGAAGAGTCCATAATGAACTTCTTTCTGCCCAGATTGCATTTTTTGGTTTCCAGATTATGTGGGAATGATGTTTAACGAAGGATAATAATTATAGGATACAGATCATTCTCTTTTGCAAGATTTGGAGGCATATGATAAGAAGATGAAGTTGCGTTTTCAAAAATACTATGTTTTTACTATGTTGAGTCATCATTTTCAAATGATGATTATGAGCGACTGGAGAATCATTTTGAGAAACGGGCGGAGTCTTTTGTTACTTACATGTCAAAGAACAATAACCTCTCTCAATTTTCCTACAGGTGTCATAGATTGGGAGAATCAAATTCATCTCTGAGCCCTAATTTTCGGATCTCAGAATTTCCCTCTTTGACACATGTTTTTGAAATGAAGATCCCGAGCAAATGAAAACGAATGTCAAATAAATGAGAGAGGTTTTTTCTCACAACAAACCAATATACAAAATCCTCTTCCATTTGTACACATCTGAGGGATATAGGTCAATCTTTGAGAAACATATTTCCAGAAATTTCTGTCTTTTCCAACCACCTCACAAGTTTGAATTTGAGATAGGAAAAGAGGTTATCAGATCCATCTTTTGATGATCTTGAAACTGATTTGTAAATCTTATTTAAATCCCACAGAGACACAGTTCAAATGGTGGAAACAGTCTGAGGACTGTGGTTGACTTTGGAGACTTTCAGACTTGTAATCTCATACTTTTCATTGTACTTCAGTAATACAAGCTTCTTTTTCCATTTATGTTCAGACTTTCAAATTCTTTCTTATCTGTACTTGTACTCGAACATATCGTTCATTGTTTCATGTTTGTCTGATGTATGATAACTATCAACTTGTCATTAAATCCATAAACTAGAAATTGCAAGTATTCTTTACCTATTATAACTGGCCATTCGTATATGTTTTATTATATGTTTCTGTTGGTATAGTAAGTAATTCTTCGCATATTCACCTTTTATAAACTTTCTGAACATAGTGGTTGAAAGCCTTGTCCAATTGAGTGTGTCTATGCATTTTTTGAGTGAGTGAGATTTGATTAAGTTCTCTAACTTGATCCACCTTTTACAATTCATTAAGTTACCATGCTCATTTCCTTTAACATTCAAGGAAGGATTCTTGGAGTGATAACAAATTGGCATCGTTGCCGGGGAACGAAAGTGAAGCTAGTTTCTCTAGGAAGAACGACATAGATATGACTTTTGATGGCAGACAAAAGGAGGACACATAATTGACTGTATCATCTTTCTGGCGACTCCACGATTAAAGACTCCACTGGGGAGGATCCAATTGACATAGATGAAGAGGTTGAATTCTAAATCCAGGTATCAGTTCATTAGTCTCCTTCATGAACTATTGTTGTTCTTTATCAGCTCTTTCATGTTGTTCCCTTCGCCTGTAAAGAGAATCATTTTATGTTTTGTATATTCAGAAAATCATCATCATTCTTGTATATATTCAACTTTAGAAGAGGAAAGCTTGCAGCCTGCTTATATTGTATATGTAGATTCCGTAGCTTTACCTCAGCCCATTCATACAGATGAGCATTGTATTCAAATTCCTTTTGAATCTGATCAACCATGTAACCTTGAGGAAATTAAGATTGATTCCAAACCTACTCAGACTTCAACACCTTTTGGAATTACTGTTGAACCTTGTCATCAACTTGTTAAACCTTGCTTTCAGCCCATAGAATTTTAGTCTAAGATCAGACAACGGGTGTTTAAACCTCTCCAACTCTCAGCTCATCTTCATTCTTATCCTCCCGACTTTGTTAAGAACCTTCCTCATTTCACCGGAGAGAATCATATTTCAGCTGAGAAACATTTGGAGGCTTTTGTAAACTTTTTTGATAATCTAGAAATTATACATGAAGATGTTGTTATGAGATTATTTTCTAAATCTCTGATGGGAGAAGCTACTTATGTTTAGAGATCTAGAACCCGACTCAATTGGTTCATGGACTGACTTTTGTTATATTTTTTCAAAACATTGGGGTGAGAATAAATCTTTTGATCAGTATATCATTGAATTTTGTACCTTTAAAAGAGGAAAGGATGAAGTCTTGTCTATCTTCAATAGAAGATTCTACAGGATATATCATGACATGCCTTTGGAGATTCGACCCACTGAGATTGTTGCCATGGTATACTATGTTATGGCTCAACATAAAGAGCTTGTCCTTCTCCTGCTAGAAAGGAAGTTTTCATCCTTAACGCAGTTGTTTGAAGATGATCAAGAGGTGGAGGAGAACAAATGTGCTTCCAGAAGCATCCGAGAACAGGTTTACTTTGAAAATATGCATACACATGACCATAGAATATCAGTATGATTCAGATTCTGAACAGGAAAATTATGAATGTAAAGTGGTTTTGGAACAACAACATGCAGGTGATTTTATTTCAGATTGTGAATCAGATTCTTCATCATTTGTAGAGTATTCCAGAGACAGGTATGCATATGAAATTTATGATCAGTTTGCAAACCAAGTTGAGCCTATGATAACTGATGATTGCATAGGAAATTATATCTTTTCAATTGATCCTAATCCCTATGATGTTAACATTGTTTTATCATCATCCTCTGAGCACTATTCTGATGAGGAAATTGTAATTTTTTATGATCATAAGTTGATCTCAAGAGAACAAGAAGGTGATCAGTCTTCCAGCAGAGGAGCAGTCATGGTTGAGCAAGAGGCTACCATAGATGAGCAGTTGTTTCTCGAGGATCAATATGTTTCTGATCTCTATTTTAAAGATTCAGTGAAAGCCTTCATCGAATCATACATTTCAGAAAACCCAAAAATTTCAGATTTCCTTAGCTCACTCATTTTTTCGAGTGAGTATGGTTTCTTGAATAAGTTCTTATCGTTGTTACATTTCAAACATCAATTGTTGATCAGTGACAGAGACAAGGTTTCTTCAATTTTAAAATTGCTTGAATGGTTTTTATGGAAGTCAACATGTACCTAACCAAATTGCAGAGTTGGTTAGAGTAGAGTAGGGTAGGAAATAAGCTCGTTGCCCGAGCATTTCTTTTTCTTCCAGTTTTTAGTAGAAATATCAGTTAGCTTGTGTGAATAAATGCATGTTTTGAAGGTATACAAAGATCAGTTGTACAAGTCTTGAGAGTTTTCAGAGACTGGTTTCACAGACCAGATGACTCCATACCCAATGGAACACTGACTCCATGCCCAATAGAACACTAGAAATTAAGTTCATATTTATATTTTTCAGGAAAGGCATCAGATCTGTGGTCTTTGAAACCTCATAGGGAAGATTTCATCCCCAATAGGAGCTAGATGTTAGCGATCAAAATAAGTTTCAAATTATTTTGACATCACATGATAAGATGATTATGAGGTTAAAGAATTATTTCTAAATCTTAAGTTTTAAAGGTTTTGAGACAGGCTTAAAATCATATCAGATCAATAAATAAAAGAATTTGTATCTCAATTCATGCCAAAAGTTAAGTTTTAGCTTTTGACGGCTAAATATCAATTTCAAAGTGTAGTGAGTTGCCGAAAGCTTTCGTTTTCGGCGACTAAAAGGGTGGACACAAGGCACTTGAGCCGCCGAAATCACATAAGAGTCCAGAATGAACTTCTTTCTGCCCAGATCGCATTTTTTGGTTTCCAGATTATGTGGAATGATGTTTAATGAAGGATAATAATTATAGGATACAGATCATTCTCCTTTGCAAGCTTTGGAGACATATGATAAGAAGATGAAGCTGTGTTTTTACTATGCTGGGTCATCATTTTCAAATGATGATTTTGAGCGACTGGAGAATCATTTTGAGAAATGGGCGGAGGCTTTTGTTACTAACACGTCAAAGAACAATAACCTCTCTCAATTTTCCTACAGGTGTCATAGAATGGGAGAATCAAATTCATATCTGAGCCCTAATTTTCAGATCTCAGAATTTCTCTGTTTGACACATGTTTTTGAAATGCAAATCCCGGGCAAATGAAAATGGATCTCAAATAACTGAGAGAGGTTTTTGCTCACAACAAACCAATATACAAAGTGTCTTCTAGTTTGTACACAACTATTTTTATTTGAGATATATAGGTCAATCTTTGAGCAACATATTTCCAAAAATTTCGGTCTTTTCCAGCCACCTCACAAATTCGAATTTGAGATAGGAAAAGAGGTTATCAGATCTATCTTCTGATAATCTTGAAACTGATTTGTAAAGTTTATTTAAATCCCACAGAGACACAGTTCAAATGGGGGAAACAGTCTGAGGACTGTGGTCGACTTTGGAGACTTTCAGGCTTGTAATATCAGACTTTTCATTGTACTTCAGTAATACAATGATGAAGACCCCCTACCTCAGCAAGGTCCACTGACCTCCCGGTCTCTGGATCGCTTTCTTCCCTAAGCCGAAATGGCTCTTCGAACTCCTGCTAGAACCCCTTGAATGAATCCACAGGTCCCTTTAATTCCCTGGCACAGGCTTTGAGAAAACCTATGCATGCGCTCAGCTTTCAATGCTCTTTTCTATTTTGAACCAACACACCTTTTGCATTTTGGGGTTTTAGGACTCCTGCATGCGAGTTCTACTAGTCTCCTTGTCCTTCGAATCGCCAAACCCCGAAATAGAGCCTAGCTTCCACTAGCTCCTACCTTCACTCCTGACCAACAAATATGATCAGGACTTTTCCGAAAAGGAAATTTCGGATTTCGTGACTTCGCGAATCCTGATGTAAGTTCCCTCGACTCTTCAACCTTCGAAACCCGAAATGTCAACGAAGGTTGACTTCTCCAATGTGACGAGTACGTGCCACCTGTTTCCCACTAATTTTGTCTTTTCGGGAGTTTCAAGCGAACAACCCACAGTCGTTCCTCTTCTCCTATGATTCCCCGAATTCTGAAATCTTGCCTTTGACGAGATCGACGGCTGTGAGCCTCCCTCGATCCAACGACTTACGTTCTTTCGGGATTTTCGCTGACCCGAGAATCCCCGACACTTGACCCAGATATGACCTTCATCCAAGACAAGAGACGCTTTTCGCATTTCACGACTTTGCGACTCCTGATGTCGAGTCTCTGACTCTTCAATCCCTGAATGTCGAAATGCCGAAATGGGCTCAATGACGATTAGCCCCTGACCAAATCTCGGTCCATGTGACTGCTTCCTCGTGACCATGTGCTAACGCCAAAAGGCGCTTTTCATGGTTCGGGACTTCGACGTTCAAGAGTCTCGTCCCTTTGCCTCTTGAAACCCCGAATCCTCGCCCTTCCCTAAACCAGATCCGACGGTCCTGCATCCTCCTCGATCGACGACCACGATCGTTTCACGATTTCGCAAGTCAGGACTCCATGTCTCCTAACTCTTGGCCTCTCGAACACCCGGGTCCCGAAATGCCGAAAAGGGATTAACGGGATTTGGCTCCTCCCTTAGCCTCCGTCCACGCGACCACCACTCTATGACCACGCGCTTATCATCAAAGCGCTACCGGCTTTCACGATTCGGGGAATCGCGATGCAAGCGTTCCCCCTGTTCTCTATCTTTCGAATGCCCAGTTACCGAAATGCCGAAATGTGTTGGCGTTTATTCTTTCAGGGTTTCACTATTCAGGGAATCACGATGCAAGCATCCCACTCCTTTATCTTTCGAATCCTTGGTCCACGAAATGATGAAATATCTCCCTCTGAGAGATCAACGGCCCAGGCCCTTCTGGAACCAACGGCTATGATCCAACTGGATCGATGGTTCGAAATATTTCGGGCCTTTTCCCAAAACCTCGACCGCTCACCACGTGTCCTCCTTGATGGACGGTCTTGGTCCTTTCGGCGATTTCTACGAAATGTCGACCATTTGCCACGTGTCCTCCTTGATGGGCTATCCTGGTCCTTTCGCGAATTCTCCTTTCGCGATTTTGGAGACTCTTCACTCTCGATCTCCTGGTGTCCGAATCCCCAAAATGTGGGTCTCTTGACACACGTCCTCTGAGATGGACGGTTCTGATTTTTTCGAGGCTTTGACGAGTCCTCTCTTCTTTGTTCCTACGAAGTTTAAACCTCGTGCACCTTTTTCTGGATCCGACGACTATCGATCCTCTGTGCTAGATCTGGTGGCCCATATCTATTCTCCTGTGTGCTCTTCTCATGTTTCCTAGACGTAGACTCCAATGGTTTAGATCTTGTCCTCTGCTTGATCCAACGGTAGCTGTGCTCTTCCTCTTGAGCTTTGTCAACTCAGAAACCTCGAAAGGTTTTATCTGTGCGCATTCTTCTCGCACTTTCTCTTATGAGCTTATGGACTTAGAACAAGTCCATTCTCATACACTCTTGGTGCTATTGAGATTTCGAATAACTCAATTCAAAGTATTTCTTGAAAAGAAATGCTTCACGCCCTCCTGGCATTCTTCTGCTCGATGCACACCTTGCAGAGCTTACAAAGTGTTCAACAACTCTGCAAGTGTCTCTCCTCGACACTTCTTCTCTCTAAACTCGAAATAGAGTCCCTCCTGTGCACTCTATTCACACGCTCAATGCCCTCTTGGCAAAGCTTTACAAAACCTTCAGTAATTTTGTTTCTTCTCTGTGCCTCCCTTTGCATAGTTCCTCCTCCAGAGTATTCAGTAACTCTGAGGCTTCCTTTGAGTCTGTGAATCCTCATGGTGTGCCCTCCTGGCACGTTGTTTCTGAATCCTCAGAGTTCAGATGCGCACTCATTGCACTGGCCTCAGAACTTCTCGTGCTCCGTTGTGCACTCCTTGCACAACCTAAAGAACCCAGACGGATATCACAACTTAATAGATAAACAAATTCTATCTATCCCTACAAATGAAAATCTAACATACATCTACAACATTCATTCATGAAACATAAATACATGAACAACCATATGCAGGAAAAATTGCTTCTCTATTAATCCTTGTGTCTCTATACAGATGATTTACAAAGGCTGGACTGTAACGAGTCTCAGCTCTATCTCTCAAGACCTCTCAGCCTGAAATGCCTCCTATTCTTACTCTCTACTCTACTCTTAGAGATCCATTACAAAAGAGGGCTCTCTTGAGCTTATCCTCTTCATCGTCTTAGTGCCATCGCTGTCTCGGCTGGCATCGTACTCCTACGGCTACATTACATAAATGGATGCCCACTCCTAACTACATCCTGGGCTTGCTGTAGGCAACCATTAAAGGAAACCTCAACCACTACCTGTACAAAGTAGTGGTCTGGCATTAAAATCCTTACAACGTTTATTGAAATTTTGAATTTCAAAATTGAGAGGTCTGCGCGTCTCCCTTTCTCCATTAAATGTGTGCTGGATGTGTTGGTTGACAGGCACGCTGCTGACATGGAGTGATGCTCCTGCACATACTCCTCAGCTGGAAAAATCATGATCTCCTGATCATGAGCTCCTCTTCTCCAGTGTTGAAATCCACCTGGATCCCAAACTTTCCCTTGGAGTTGTCCATTTGCTCCTCTGCTTCGTTGTTGCTACTATTGCTGCCCTGTTGCTCTTGCAGGCTCCCTTTTGCTCAACTTCTCGTTGCTGGCAGTCTCTGCTGCTGAACTCAACATCAGCCTTCTGATTTTTTCAATTACCTCGTCCAGCTACTCCAGTGGCTGGCTCTTTGTCCGCATTCTTCTCTGCCGCACTTCTGTCTTCTCAATGGGCAGATCTGCTTGATCTCCCCTACTATCTTTATGTCTCCTTGTGGCACTAAGTGGCCACTCTGCTGCTGACTCTAGCTCTGCAGTCTCCTCACTGAACTGCTGCTCAGCTTCTTCCTGTGGCAGTTATGTTGCTGCCATTTCTCCTCCTGGCATACTTCCAGCTTCTTCTAGCTTCTCCCCAGGATGGTATGTTCCACTACCTGCTTCCAACTTAGCCTGTTGGATGTGCAAACTTTGCACCATCACCCTCCTTTCCAGGGCTTCCAATTCTTCACACAGATCAACAAAATCCATGATGTTTGCTTCCTCTTCTTCTTCTTCTTCTTCCTCTGTAGCTTCCAGTACTGTAGTGATTTCATGTCCAACTTCCTGGCTGAAAATTTTGAGCCATTCTGTTGAATGCTCATCTTCTTCTTCTTGGGAAAACGTTAGTGCCTGCTCCATTTCTTCCCCCATGACAGTTTCTACTGGTTGTCCTCCTACTATTGTTGCATTTGCAACAAATGCTCCAGCCTCAACTGGGCTGCTTGGTAGGAACACCTATATTCCTCCAATGATCATAATTATCTTCTGATTCTCTCCTGTTAGCACTCCTTGCTGATATGAACTCTCCTCTGAGTTCATGAGACTTTCATACAGTCTCATCTCTTTCCCCTTGTCCACCTGGAAATTTGGGAATTTTCTACTGCCCACCTAGCAGTCCATGAGATCATCTGATCCCATCTCATTGCCCACTTGGAAATCTAAACTTTCACCACTACCCCCTTGGCAGTACGCGAGACCTTCCACTGATCTCTTTCCATTGCCCACCTGGCAACTTGAAAGTCCACTTCTGCCCACCTGGCAGTTTATGAGATCCTTTGTTAATCTCACACCATTTCCCACCTAGCAATATGAATTTCCATGGCTGTCCTCCTGACAGTCTATGAGATCCTCCAATGATCTCATTTCATTGCCCACCTGGCAACTTGAAAATTCATCCTTGCCCTCCTGGCAGTTTATGAGATCTGAAACTGATCCCTCTTCCTCATCACTGAGGGTTTCTCTGACTTCTGACTCACAGATGCAAACCAGCTCTGTGTCACTGAGGCTTTCAGCATACCTCATCCACTTCCTCAACTCTTGTTGTTGTTTCCTGGCCAACAACTTTTGAACGGACCATTTGGCTTTCTTGTTCAGAGCCCATTCGTACCTCCAATGTACTTTTTCCTCCTATTGCATCTTCAATGTTAGTTGTTCTATTCTCGCTCTTATCTCAACGAGTTCTTTGTCAATCTCTGCTTTACTCATCTTCTGGTGGTCTCCTCTTCCACCACGCTCATGGCCTTTAGTATCCATTTCCATCTTTCAGTTGCCCTCCTGGAAAGTGTATGGATCACTCTATGTCTGAGAGAATCTCCATGTCCTCCTACAACTCGACTGGTTGTCTATCATTTGCTGCACACCTTGCAACAATCTTCATAGAGCATCATTACTCTGTTTCCTTCGCCTGAAGTCTACAGACGAAAATATCAGCTTTGATACCACATGATGGTGTGTATTAGAGTATTTTCTTTATCTACTCTGCCTCCCTCTGCCTACAGTCTACAGACAGAAAGTGACTCTGATACCACATGATCCAGACCCCCTACCTCAACAAGGTCCACTGACCTCCCGGTCTCTGGATCACTCTCTTCCTTGAGCCAAAATGGCTCTTCGGACTCCTGCTGGAACCCCTTGAACGAATCCACAGGTCCCTTTAATTCCTTGGCACAGGCTTTGAGAAAACCTATGCACGCGCTCAACTTTCAACGCTCTTTTCTATTCTGAACCAACACACCTTTCGCATTTCGGGGTTTCAGGACTCCTGCATGCGAGCTCTCCCAGGGTCCTTGTCCTTCGAATCGCTGAACCCCGAAATAGAGCCTAGCTCCCACTAGCTCCTACCTTCACTCTTGACCAACAAATATGATCGAGACTTTTCCAAAAAGGAAATTTCCGATTTCGCGACTTCGCGAATCCTAATGTAAGTTCCCTCGACTCTTCAACCTCCGAAACCCGAAATGTCAACGAAGGTTGTCTTCTCCAATGTTATGAGTATGAACCACCTATTTCCCACTAATTTTGGATTTTCGGGACTTTCGAGCGAACAATCCACAGTCGTTCCTCTTTCCCTATGATTCCCCGAATTTTGAAATCTTGCCTTAGACGAGATCGACGGTTGTGAGCCTCCCTCGATCCAACGACTTATGTTCTTTCGGGATTTTTGCCGACTCGAGAATCCCCAACACTTGACCCAGATATGACCTTCGACCAAGCCAAGAGATGCTTTTTTCATTTTGTGACTTCGTGACTCCTGATGTCGAGTCTCTCACTCTTCAATCCCCGAATACCAAAATGTCGAAATGGGCTCAACGACGATTAGCCCCTGACCAAATCTCAGTCCATGTGACTGCTTCCTCGTAACCATGTGCTAACACCAAAAGGCGTTTTTCGTGGTTCGGGACTTCAACATTCAAGAGTCCCGTCCCTTTGCCTCTTGAAACCCCGAATCTCAGTCCTTCCCCAAACCAGATCCGACGGTCTTGCATCCTCCTCGATTGTCGACCACGATCGTTTTGTGATTTTGCGAGTCGAGACTCCACGTCTCCTAACTCCTGGCCTCTCAAACACCCAGGTCCCGATATGCCGATAAGGGCTTAACAAGCTTTGGCTCCTCCCTTAGCCTCCGTCCACGCGCTTAACATCAAAGTGCTACTGGCTTTCACGATTCGGGGAATCGCGATGCAAGCGTTACCCCTGTTCTTTGTCTTTCGAATCCGTGGTTGCCGAAATGCCAAAATGTCTTAGCGTTCATTCTTTCAGGGTTTCGCTATTCGGGGAATCACGATGCAAGCGTCCCACTCCTTTATCTTTCGAATCCCCGATCCATAAAATGCCGAAATCTCTCCCTCTGAGAGATCAATGGCCCAGGCCCTTCTGGAACCAACGACTATGATCCAACTGGATCAACGGTTTGAAATCTTTCGGGCCTTTTCCTGAAACCTCGACCGCTCGCCACGTTTCCTCCTTGATGGACGGTCTTGGTCCTTTCAGTGATTTCTATGAAACGCCGACCATTTGCCACGTGTCCTCCTTGATGGACGGTCCTGGTCCTTTCGTGAATTCTCCTTTCGCGATTTTGAAGACTCTTCACTCTCGATCTCCTAGTGTCTGAATCCCTGAAATGTGGGTCTCTTGACACGCGTCCTCTGAGATGGATGGTTCTGATTCTTTCGGGACTTCGACGAGTCCTCTCTTCTCTGTTCCTACGAAGTTTAAACCTCGTGCACCTTTTTCTGGATCCGACGACTATCGGTCCTCTGCGCTAGATCTGACGGCCCAGATCTATTCTCCTGCGCGCTTTTCTCCTGTTTCCTGGATGTAGACTCCAACGGTTCAGATCTTGTCCTCTGCTCGATCCAACGGTAGTTGTGCTCTTCCTCCTGAGCTTTGTCAACTCAGAAACCTCGAAAGGTTTTATCTGTGCGAGTTCTTCTCACGCTTTCTCTTCTGAGCTTATGGATTTAGAAAAAGTCCATTCTCATACACTCCTGGTGTTGTTGAGATTTCAAATAACTCAATTCAAAGTATTTCTTGAAAAGAAATGCTTCACGCCCTCCTAGTGTTCTTCTGCTCGATGCACACCTTACAAAGCTTACAGAGTATTCAACAAATCTGAAAGTGTCTCTCCTCGACACTTCTTCTCTCTGAACTCGAAATAGAGTCCCTCCTGTGCACTCTATGCACACGCTCAATGCCCTCCTGACAGAGCTTTACAGAACCTTCAGTAGTTCTGTTTCTTCTCTGTGCCTCCCTTTGCACAGTTCCTCCTCCAGAGTATTCAGTAACTTTGAGGCTTCCTTTGAGTCTGTGAATCCTCATGGTGTGCCCTCCTGGCACGTTCTTTCTGACTCCTCAGAGTTCAGATGTGCACTCCTTGCGCTGGCCTCAGAACTTCTCGTGTTCTGTTGTGCACTCCTTGCACAACCCAAAGAACCCAGATGGATATCACAACTTAACAGATAGACAAATTATATCTACCCTGCAAATGAAAATCTAACATACATCTACAACATTCATTCATGAAACATAAATACATGAACAACCATATGCAGGAAAAACTGTTTTTCTATCAATCCCTGTGTCTCTATACAGATGATTTACAAAGGCTGGACTGTAACGAGTCTCATCTCTCTCTCTCTCGACCTCTCAGCCCAAGATCCCTCCTATTCTTACCCTCTACTCTACTCTTAGAGACCCATTACAAAAGAGGGCTCTCTTGAGCTTATCCTCTTCACCGTCTTAGTGCCATCGCTGTCTCGACTGGCATTGTACTCCTACGGCTACATTACATAAATGGATGCCCAGTCCTAACTACGTCCTGGGCTTGTTGCAGGCAACCATTAAAGGAAACCTCAACCACTACCTATACAAAGGCATGGTCTAGCATTAAAAGCCTTACAACATTTATTGAAATTTCGAATTTCAAAATTGAGAGGGCTGTGCCTCTCCCTTTCTCCATTAAATGCGTGTTGGATGTGTTGGTTGACTGGCAGGCTGCTGACATGGAGCGATGCTCCTGCATCACACAAGCTTCTTTTGCCATTTATGTTCAGACTTTCATATTCTTTCTTATCTGTACTTGTACTCGAACATATCGTTCATTGTTTCATGTTTGTGTGATGTATGATAACTGTCAACTTGTCATTACATCCATAAACTAGAAATTGCAAGTATTCTTTACCTATTATAATTGGCCATTCGTATATGTTTTATTATATGTTTTTGCTCGTATAGTAAGTAATTCTCCACATATTCACCTTCTATAAACTTTTTGAACACAGTGGTTGAAAGCCTTGTCTAGCTAAGTGTGTCTATGCATGTTTTGAGTGAGTGAGACTTGATTAAGTTCTCTAACTTGATCTACTTTTTACAATTCATTAAGTTACCACGCTCATTTCCTTTAACCATCAAGGAAGGATTCCTGGAGTGATAACACCACCTACAACCTACAACAGATTTGAATGCTGCACAACAGTCTAGTTATTGCTGACCATTAGCCATTGTTTCATCTCCATTCTTGATTGCCAATCAAGTGGTGCTAAGTCACTCTCGTTTTGACCATTGTCGTCAAATAAAAAACGATAAACAAATAAATAATGGATTGACAAACAAAATCCCTTCTTAATCTACATATTAAGAATTGCAGACTAAACTCCCTTCGCTGCATTCTATAGAGAGGCTTCAAAAATAAAGAATCAACATTCTCTCCCACAATGGTAAACTTGAAATCACATGGAAATAAATGTAGGAAGGGTACGGTTATGTGCAGTATTGACCTCTGTTGTTTGATTGAAATGCAGGTTGACATGCCTCATTCCTGCTGATTTTCAGAACGTCTCAATTCATATAACAAGGACTTCAAAAGTTTGGATCAACCATTAAAATGCGTTAAGCAAATTTCCTTTTCTTATAAGCAACCAACTTTCCTTCATTCATGGACATAGCAGTGTTCTTGGTTGTAAATCTTAAAGTAATAGAATAATACAGAAGGCTCGAACCTATAGAACTTGTGCAGGTGAAATAGGAGAGAATGCATATTAAAAAAAACCACATATATTCAGCTTTTCGACCCTCGTATGTAATGACCCTTGTTTAGCACAAATTTTTGAAAATTTTCCAGATTTAAAAATTCACCAAGGTTTTTATACTTACAGCAGAAATATTGTTTCTTAAAATTTTCTCCATAATTGCTATTGCTAATGATAATAACACTCTTGTGATAGTCAACAACCAGATTGGTTATGGTTTGAATCTTGTGCCTGGAAAGCTGAAGACCTACTATCATCTAGTCAGCAACTGATACGGTTGGATACTACTGCAATCACACCTATTGATGCCTAATTGATACTGTTGTGCTCACACCTAGAGGTGACATTAAATAAATACAAATTAATTTCACAACTCCAGGATTACTACTTGCGCATGGAAATATGTGTGGGAAAACCGGGTGTGGGTGCCATTTCGCATCTCATCAATTGTGTTCTCTCAACGAAATTGTTAGCCGAAGGTACCATTTTTTGCCCATTCCAGTCACATTCGATCCAGGTAGAACAAGGGTAACCCGAAGGTACCGTTTTTGGGGCATTTCACTCTAGAAATGGATAGTGCGTTTAATCCCGAAGGAGACATTTTGAACCAATCTAAGCAATAAGATCCCAAGGACAAGGGATCTGTTTAGTTTTTAGGAGGGATCTAGGAATTTTACTAGGTTCGTCTGTATTGTTCTCACTCCCCACATCAGCAGATGATGATCACTGTTCTCCATTTTCATGTCAACAGATGAACTCCCTTCCTTTTCAACATCGATAGACATGCAGCAAGGAAACCCTCTGTGAAGTGAATTTTTCAGATTTTTCTGTACTAACAACAATAAACTCTGTCCATAGTGGCATTTACCAGTGCTTGGTTGCTGCGAGGAATGAAGAAGCACTTGCGATGATGTAGCATTGCTCTGCTGAAAAATACACTACAGGGCTTCTGAATTTGAAGGCCAAGACCAATTATAGCATCCATTGCATTCTAAGATTTCATTTTTGCAGAATAACCCAACTCAGAACTTTCAAAATGAACCCCCCTCAGAACTCATAGAAATCAAATACCAATTTCAAGCCTGAACTAAAAAACCACAATCAAGCCAGAAAATGCACAAGATATCCAACATTCCAACAATAATAAGGCTGTGACAATTACACATATCAAACAACAGGTCAACACTTATGCAACAAGTCGACATTTACACAGCATACCAGCCAAAATTAAGATATGGGAAAACACATAAAACCCACGACCCAACTCAAATTTATTAAGAGGTGAATCAAAACAACCACAACCAACAACCGAGAAAGCACAGAAGTAGCTTCAGACATTGACCCAATTGAAAACAGGGGGGTTTCTGTCAGTGCGGAATTAAACCCACGTCTTTGAAATCAATTTGCTGGTAGAAGAGGGATTCGTTGGGCCCGGGAGGCACATTGACCTAATTGAAAACATGGGGGTTTCTGTCAGTGAGAAATTAAACCCACGTCTTTGAAATCAATTTGCTGGTAGAAGAGGGATTCGTTGGGCCCGGAAGGCTCCTTGTAGCTCTTATTCGCTATCCTGCCCCATAAGCCACCTACTTTAAAAAAAAAAAAACACTTAACATAACTTCGTGGCTACATGCAAAGGTTAGCTTCATTCCAACTTATATAAAATCATTAGAAAAAAAAAACAACAGATTAAGCTCTTCTCATAACCTCAAATTCCAATCATTTTACTACCTAGTACCATGGTAATTCATAAACTAGATTCAAAATCACCTCAAATTCCAATCATTTTACTACCTAGTATCATGATAATTCATAAACTAGATTCAAAATCTTAGTTAGATTGAAAGAAACAAGAACTCAAATTAACCAATTAAGAAATTGAAAAGATTTTTATACCTGCCATTGCCACTATGGTAATTCATAAACTAGATTCAAAATCACCTCAAATTCCAATCATTTTACTACCTAGTACCATGATAATTCATAAACTAGATTCAAAATCTTAGTTAGATTGAAAGAAACAAGAACTCAAATTAACCAATTAAGAAATTGAAAATATTTTTATACCTGCCATTGCCACTAGAAGTACTAGTAGATTTTCATGCAGAATTAGTGTCCAGCACAAGTCTTCTTTGATTAATGACTAATGTGTTGTCTTGTCGATTTTTGCAATGCTCCATCCTTTCCTAGCCATTTCCAACTTTCATGGTTCCAATATGCTGACATTTATCTTTACAATTAAATCATTTATGTTGGCTTTCTTCTAGGTCTCATTTATCCTTTCAATTAACTCATTTATGATGGGAGAATTTCTGTAGCATTCCGTGTAATCTCCTGGTATCCCCTAAACCATCCATTTATATACCTTTCTTCCATATCTCATTTATCCTTTCAATTAACTCATATAATTTCTGTAGCATTAGATATCCCCTAAACCATGAATTTCTCCATCAATTTATATACTCCATGAGGGTGGCCACCTCGCCCCCTTATGCAAAAATTGCCAATTTTTGGCTTTATTTTATTTATTTAATTCTTATTATTTATCTTCTATTTCTTATGTGTCATTTTCTCCTTTTTCTCTTAATTATTCTTTTTTCTTAAATAATAATTCTTTTTTTAGATAGAAATATTAATATATTGAAGAGATCCCTAAAAATGGGTGATTACTTTATGGATTAATTCAACCATGGGATCTTTAAATTTTTCTTTAAGTTAATTCTACATCTGGAATAATTTAGTTGATGAGGAGTAAGGTCATCCCACCTTACTGCACACCCCCCAATCATAAGACCATATACTATGCGATTAGAGACTCCATGCCTTAAATGAGACTCCACGTCTCTATTTAAGGATTTACTAGTTATGGCCCACACCCATATGTTGGCAAGTCTTTCCCTGTATCATGCACATGCAACAACCACACATAGGTCGATATCATATAAGCAACATAACAATTAATTGCACAATATTACTAGTTACTCTCCACATATATTCATTGTTTGACTCCCAATCTAGAGTTTTTCCAACAACCATATCCACCCGTGTCCCCCTCAAGTAACCAATGTCTTGCAGATCTTGTCCACTTGACACAACTTACACTTGTTCACATCATAAGTATTCATTACATGTCCAATCATTTATCAATCATAACAAATATGTTGATCTACTCAACAACTAAGACTATCCAATGCATCTTATCAATCAAGCACATTCCACCAGTCATATATATACAACATAATTTGAAACACTGTCACTAAAGCTCTTCATTCAAACCTTGGATTGACCTCCTAAACCTTTCTCAAGGGAAAGTTAGGCAAGGAAGGGTGTTACAATAGCTACATCAAAAGTGTCAAAGACATAAATTTGGGGCCTATAACTTCTTGCTTTGAAATCAGAAGTAAGAAAATATACAATTGTTGGAAAGGTATTTCAAAGGAAAAGAGAACCGAGCACTACATTTTTGCACAAAAGATTTTGATTTAGCAAGATAATTAAAAGAACATAGGTTTAATCTTGATTTGACTAAGAAATTATCATCATGGAGGATGAACAAAACCCTTATGAGTTCAAAACAAGTGCCATGGGTGAAAAAAAACAGGTTAGAAACATAGAGAGTGAGTCTAATGGATTTAGAAATCAAGAGACTCCTTCAGATATTGCACAAACTTTAAGGATCTTCATGGTAGAGATTCAAAGATATAGATTAGACTGTTGGGTGTGTGTTATATTCTTTGCATGTGCGTGTGTGTGGGTGCGTTAGATACGACAACTGCGTCTGACGATCCCTTCACCTAGAGCTCTGTCGTGTGCGCTGGGCACTTTCCTAGGGGGGTCCCGGGGGGGGGGGCAGGTATGCCCCCCCCTTGGTTACACGCAGCGTTTGACACCAGACGGTAGCCCGGGGCCGACGGGGTTCGAGGCAGTGGCCTGATTTTTTTTTTTTGGGTGGTTTTTGCTATTTTTAGCTGATTTGTAAATTAATCCCGGATTAAGGGATTAGGGTTTTGGTATCTACGGAATACCTTAAAACATTGTATATATTGTATGGCGAATGGTGAAATTCGATATAATGAAAATAAGAAAGGTTTTCCCGGTTGAGGGTTTCCAGTAAAAATCTCTGTGTACTCTATGTATGAGCCATTGATTAATTTATGTATTTCATAAGAATCTATATGCATTGCTTTACTTCACAGGTTTAAAACTTACATAGACAATGAAAGGATAATCAAATCTCAATAAGAGAGAAAATGGTTAAATGATGCCATGCTTCAATGTCTAACAAAGATATAGAGGTAAGCACACCATGGATATAATTCAAACACTGTTGGGAGGAGCAAGAATATCTCAAGAATTCATTCTCATAGGAGGTCCCATAGTACAAGAAGAACCTCCTGAAATGGGACATATAATCCATCTATGTAAAAATATTACATTAGTGAATCATATGCATTTAAGGAAGTCTCATTAAGTAGCCCAAAATTGTCTCCCATTAGACATATAGACATAGGAGAAAGATACCTCTCAATGATAACTTGCATGAAGAATTTTGAGAGGAAAATCTACCTACCTTTGATGGTGAGGTTAAATCTAGAAAAGAAGTAGAGGTATGTCTTCTTGGGACAATAAATTATTACAAAGTTCATGTCTATTCTGGAAATATGAAGGACATACTTGCCATATTCAATTTAAATGGAAAAGCTTCCATTTGGTGGGATCACCTCCAACAAGTCATGAAGATCAATGAGAGGAATATTGTATGCAAATAGTTCAAGAAACACATTCAATAGGAATATCTCTCTAATCATTACTATAAAGGTAAAGTGATAGAATTTACTATTGTGACTAAGTTAGTAGACATTACTCATGTAGATACCAAACCTTTGAGAGTAGGTCTATTGTATCTACAACCTTGTGAATCCACTACTTGACTAAGCTTCCCTTCCAAGTCGAGGATAACTCTCATGTTTCAACTGTCCACATGTTGCATTAGGTTAGTGTCTCCCATGAACATATATCTTCTCTCCACATTTTATTTATTCACAATTCCATTTTAAGCTAGTCAGTATCTTGCACGGCTCCTACTATTTTGGTAACATACATTGTGCTTGCAAAGATGATGTATCTCCCTCCCAAGTATCTATGTGCATCAACCACCATCTCATTGACACTTATTTTTGCATCATTTATAATTCTTCAATGCATTTTTTAGGATCCACTTGATCATTAATGACCTCAATGAACTCTATGACATATTTGGTTCCATCGAACCCAACACTTATCCATTAGCCATATCTTACCATTGCACATATATGAGCATATTTTTCATAGTTTCCACACAAACAATGATTCATTCCTTCCTACAAAACGACGTTGAATGAACAAGTATTGTGCCAAATCAAAACACCATTCATCGTAGGGTTGATGTAGTCCTATCATTATATTGATGTCAAATTAAACACCTAATCAACCAAGATACTAGCCAAATTTCCTCTATTGGCTCCATAAACCTTTTTACTTGTGTAGGGTCCAAAGGTTGGACAATATCTCTACCCCCAGCTTCAAAATGTATTCAATGCTTCTTCAAATTCAATACTATATAATTATCAAAATCCTAATATATTCCCAACAAGGTAGGATAAGGGTCCTTGTCATCCACAATATTATTGACTTCAAAGTCAATAGAAGAATTTAGTTAAACCAAATCGACTTCCACCCCTTCCAAGTGACAAATGGGATAAATCCTTGATTGGTTCTCCAAGAACATATGAATGGTGGGAAAATAAATTTCAATTGTCCCATCAATTCCCAAGATTTCTTTGATAAAATATTCACATCAGAACCCAAGTATAGTATTACATCTCACACTTCATGTCCATCAATGATTGTATTCACCCTGGATTTTCTTATGAAAATTTTTCTTTCTATTGATTTGGCACAAAGATCCTTTTTCCACATCTTCTAAAGTTCTTAAACCCCATACTAAGATAGTAGGAACTCTCATTGGTGATCTCTCATCACTGAAAAATTATTAAAAAGGTTGCAACCAATGCTTGATTTCATCATCCATGACAGAAGGACTTACGAAATTTTATGCAATATATGACGTGCTCATCAAGTTTGTAGTCAAAACGGTGCTGATGATCCAAAATATTAGGTTCTCATGGATTCACTTATTAATTGAATATTATCCTTCATATATTCCTTATCCTTGACCACATCAAAATCCAAGGAATTGAGAGCATCTTTCTTAATCTTCCCTTCCAATAATGCATCTACACTAGTGCTAGTCTTGGCTCCCCCTCAAGTGACAATGTTCACTCTTGTTCCTGTGCTTTCTCAATAGCAATCCAAAGGGAGTATGGATAAGGATTTACAATATTAACTCCATATTTTTTTCTATCTTAGGCTTCCCACTTCTTAATCAATTCCACACAATCTTTAATATTATGGCCAACCTTTTGGTAATGGTTGCACCATGGTTGTCATGGATCTAAATTGTTTTGAGCTATGTGGCCAACTTCACTACAATTGAAGCATCAGGTTGAAGTTTGATTCCTATTGAGTCTACCCTCCCCCCTCCTAATTCCCTATCCTTGGTTTTTTCCATGCTTTCCACTCATGGAGGAATATACTATGAATACACTCTTCTCAAACTTTTCCACCAAGGCTTGAAAATCCCCACAATCCCAATGCAATGAATATTAAACTTGTGGAATTCACAATATAATATATTTGAAAAACTATTAATATCTTCTTGCAACAACAAAAAATAGTATGGATCATGACTAAATGTGTGACATTACTCATAGATCTTCTCCCTTGTATTCCTAGAAATTTGATTTCATGGAGAGATAATGCAATCTTATGTAATAATTTCAATACAATTAATGTATTTCCTACGATTCTCCTGATCTAACAATTATATGCCACTATTAAATACATAATCGCTTCTACTAATATTCTTGCAAAAATTTAAACTATGATCACAAAGTGAAATATCAAGAACACATAACACATAAGTTTTTTCCGGGAAAGCGTAAAGCTAAAAACCCCACTATCATATATTATGTATATCATGGATCATGAAACAATATCATACAAAACTCTAATCCAAGAGCTCTCAGTACAATACAATCATCTCACACTATCATACAAAAATTCAGCAAATACATGTGCCAATTTTCTGTGTCCAAACAACCTGCCTCCTCTGCACAATCCTTGCAATTGGAATTCTCACAATGAATTCAAATTCCCTAGTTTGCACATGCTCATGAGCATATCCACTGCATGTGTGATTGCATGAGTGCACTTCACTCAAATCATAAATGATAGCCAAACTTTCCCTTTCACTTGTTATCTCAACCGGGTCTCCACCGGATCTGACATGCATGTAGTTAACCGTGGTGAATCTTCAGTTGCATGTGAGTTCACTGATTTGAATTAATTAATAATTAATTTACTGAGTTCTCTCACTAGTGAAAGTTTAGTTACAACTAGTACAATTGGGCTTAACTCACTTAACTGAGTTAAACTACTTCACAACTCTCATAACTACACTTATAACTCTGTTACAACTTCAAGTCACCTCCATGTCTTACCAGCCAACCTTTGAACTTGAATTTCTCATAGTTAACTGATTTGCCATTTCAGTTAATTATTTCAAGTAATTATGAGATAATAGATTAATATTTATTGTCCAATTTATTTATGGGAAAAGTAAATTAGACACATGTTTCTTGTTGACTTTTCAACACTCCCTCTCAACAAGAAAGGGATTATCCTTCACCCCAATCCTGTGTCTATGATATTCAAATTTTCTCCTGGTGAGCACCTTCATCAGAATGTCTGCATCCTGATCTTCCATAGGAATGTATTGAAGAAACATGATCTTTCGCTGCACACAATCTCTGAGATGATGATACCAGATATCTATATGCTTAGATCTATCATGAAACATAGTATTAATCGAGAGTTTAATGCAACTCTGATTATCACAATGAATCACTATCGAATCTAAATGAGAACCAAACAAACCAACCAAGATCTTTCTCATCTAGATAGCCTCACATGTAGCTTGAATCGTTGCCATGTATTCCGCTTCCGCTGAACTAAGTGCCACAGATCTTTGTTTCCTGTTGTACCGAGAAACAACTGTAGATCCGATACTAAAGATCCCCCTGGATGTGCTCTTTCTGTCCGTTGGGCTGCCCACCTAATCTGCATCCGTGAAGCCATGCAACTTCACCTCATCCGTTTGTCTGTACCATAATCCATACTCAGATGTGCCCTTCAGATATCTCAGGACATGCTTACCCACCTTCCAAAAGATTTTGGTAGGCTTAACCATCGCTTGACTCA
This sequence comes from Picea engelmannii, assembly GCA_009831015.1. Lineage (NCBI taxonomy): Eukaryota > Viridiplantae > Streptophyta > Pinopsida > Pinales > Pinaceae > Picea > Picea engelmannii. The sequence continues at coordinate 80,527 of ML795803.1, forward strand.
GCTGGTTAACCGCATAGCAAATGTTCGGTCTTGTGTTCACTAAATACATTAGCGAACCCACTAAATGTCAATAGACAGTAGCATCCACTACCTCTCTAGAAGTAGCATCCTCTTTCCTCCAGTTTCTTGCAAGAGGAGTATCCATGGGTTTGCAACCCTCCATGTGAAACTTACCTAGTATCTCCCTTGCATACTTTCCTTGAGACACAAAAAGTTCACCATCTCGCTGCCATATTTCCAATCCAAGGAAATAATGAAGAAGGCCCAAATCCTTCATCTCAAACTCCTTTGCAAGGTCAGCCTTGCATGAGTGTATCAGCTGCTCATCACCAGTTAGTATTAAATCATCAACATAAAGAACAATGATTAAGAGCTTACCCTCCACCAAAATTTGGTATAGGTTTGCATCCGCTTCACTTTTGGTGAAGCCCAATCCGGTGAAATACCTATCTATCCGAGTGTACCAAGCACAGGGTGCTTGCTTTAGACCATACAATGCTCTCTTGAGTCTACACACATGCGAATCCATGTCATGTAAGTTTTAAACCTGCGAAGTAAATCAATGCATATATATTCTTAAGCAATACAAAAATTAATCAATGGCTCATACACAGATTACACAAAGATTTTTACCGGAAACCCTCAACCGGGAAAACCTTTCTTATTTTCATTATATCGAATTTCACCATTCGCCATACAATATATACAATGTTTT
>ML795803.1:85075-135456 GCA_009831015.1 Picea engelmannii
GTAGATTGAGTGGTACTACCTATTGCTACAACCAGATTATCCCAAGAGTCTGGCAAAGAACATAACAAAGTAATACACTTATCTTCTTCTGCAATCGTAATATTAACAGATCCAAGTTGACTTACCAGAGTATTAAAGGCATTAAGATGTTCTGACACATAATCTCCATCTTCCATCCTAAGATGATACAACTTCTTTCGAAGAAACAACTTGTTTACCAGGGACTTTGATTGATACAAATTCCCTAACTTATCCCATAGTTCCTTGGCTGTAGATTCTGCCGAGACATTCAACAACACCGAATCTCCCAGGCAGAGTCGAATGGTACAACTTTCTCTTCTGTCCAACTTGTCCCAATCTTCCTTCGACATACCAGTAACTGGTGTACTAGTAATTTGTGTACTGGTAGTCTGTGTACCAGTAGTCTGTGTGCTTGTAGATGGTGTACCAGTAGGCTGTGTACCAGGATCCACAACGATCCATTGTTCTTTGTCTACAAGAAGGTCCTCCCTCTTCATCTTGCATAGCTCAAAGTTTTTACCGTTGAACTTCTCTATCTCGATTCTAGATGAGCTCGCCATTCTTCTTACTTTACTCGAATCTCCACTGCAAAAGCTCCCACTAAACCCAGGTTTATCACAGACCCAAGATAAACTTGATCTGTCAAGACCGAGCCAAACCCTCAGCAACAAAGGCGTCCCTCTGAAGCCAAAAACGTGCTCTGATACCACATGTAAGTTTTAAACCTGTGAAGTAAAGCAATGCATATAGATTCTTAAGCAATACAGAAATTAATCAATGGCTGATACACAGATTACACAGAGATTTTTACTGGAAACCCTCAACCGAGAAAACCTTTCTTATTTTCATTATATCGAATTTCACCATTCGCCATACAATATATACAATGTTTTTAGGTATTCTGTAGATACCAAAACCCTAATCCCTTAATCCAGGATTAATTTACAAATCAGCTAAAAATAGCAAAATCTGCTAAAAATAGAAAAAACGGCCAGACGCAGTTGTCGTATCTGACGCACCCACACACACACACATGCAAAGAATATAACACATACCCAACATTTCAAAGGTCTCAAAACCTTCTGGTTGTTCAATGTACACTTCTTCCTCAATGATCCCATTGAGGAACGCAGTTTTTACATCCATCTAATGAATGCGCCAGCCCATTCGCGCTGAGAGTGCAAGGATGGATCTTATGGAAGAGTACCTTGCGACAGGTGCAAAGGTCTCATCATAATCTATCCCCTCAATCTATGAGAAGCCTTAGGCCACAAACCTGGCCTTGTATTTCTCCACACTCTCATCAACAACTTGCTTTACCTTGTAGATCCATCTCGAACCTACCACTGATTTGTCGACCGGTCTTGGGACAATTGCCCATGCAATGTTTTTGACAATGGAGTCATACTCCTCTACCATAGCATCAACCCAAGTGGGATCCTGCACTGCTTCCTGAAAGGAAGATGGTTGAGTCACAATACATTTGCTCATGAGAGCCATGTACCCAAAAAATCGATTAGGAGACTGTCTCTGTCTGCTCTTTGAAGTAGGGGCTCCTACATTCTGTGCAACATCTAGTCTCAATCTGTCAGCTTTCGTGGTGCACTTTCTACCATTTCTGATGGATGGCTCTGCATGAGTGGTTTTCTCCACTCCATGAACCTCCTCATGTGGTTGATCCACATCTTGAGACTCATCTTTGGGAACCAACAGTTCCTCTTCTGCATGCAAGTCTAACTCCCTCTCAAGCGACAACCGCATGGATTTCCCCTCATCGAATTTTATATCCCATTGCATAACAATCATCTTACTGTTAGGAAAATACACATGATAATTATGGGGTGTTTTTGTGTACCCCAAAAATATCCCAACTTCAGCATTCGGTTCCAGATTCTTCCTAGAATCCTTGGTCACATGCACATAAACAGATGAGCCAAAAATTTTAAAATGAGAAACATCAGGTTTCTTACCAGTGAAAGCTTCTTCAGGTGTAATCATGCCACAGTTTTTCACATAAACCGCAGTATTGCATGCTTCTTCCCACAAATGCATTGGTAGGCCCTGATCATGCAACATCGCTCGTGCAACACCCACAATCATTCTGTTCTTCCTCTCCACGACCCCATTTTGCTGTGGGTTATGAGGAGCTATGAGTTCTCTTCAAATTCCTTCTTTGCTGTAGAAGTCTTTGAATTAGTTAGGGATGTATTCTCCACCATTATCGCTCCTTAGATCCTTCACTTGCTTCCCTGACTCTTTCTCCACCAATGCTTTAAACTCACAAAACTTTGAGAATGTTTGATCCTTCTTCTGCATGAAGAATATCCATCATTTACGAGAAAAGTCATCAACAAAAATAACATGATACCTATGTTTTGTTGTTGAAGCAACCGAGAATGGTCCACACACGTCTATGTAAATTCTCTCCAGTATTACCGAAGCATGGTTCTCCTTTTCATGAAAGGTGGACTTTACATACTTCCCCAGGGTGCACCCCTTTCACTGATCTAACTGAGCAAGTGTTCCCCTTGGAAGTCTAGTAGATATTTGTTACATGATCTTCAAGGCTCCATGATGAATATGGCCCAATCGCCTGTGCCATAATTCACCCTCATCCCGGCTCACCACTTTTTCTGCCTTGCCCACCTTGGCATCGCAACCATCTACCTCCAACATGTAGAGATTATTAACTCGAATCCCTATCTTCTTTACTTGACCCATTGCTTTATTTCGCAGGAAAGATTTTCCATCACCGAAAAAAATGTCACAGCCTTTGTCCTCCAACATTGCGACTGAGACCAGGTTTTTCTTCATACCTAGAACATGCATAACATTTTTCAATTGAAATGGTTTACCTGACCCCCTCTGAAAGGTAATGGTACCAATACCAGTCACACTGTATCGTCCATCGTCACCCATCTCTATATGCATTCTGAGATCTTTCTCCTCCAAGTCACTGAAAGAATCTATATCTCCCATCATGTGGTAGGAAGTGCCACTATCCAAATACCACATCGATCCCGATGCACTTGAAGCCATGCATGCGATCAAAGAGAATTCAAGTTCAAATTGTGAGACAAGATCCTTACCAGTTGCAGCTCCAACAACCATCTTGTTCTTCCTCTTCTGCGGACAGTTAGTAGCGAGATGCCCATGTTCGTGATAGTGAAAATACTTCACTTTGGACAAATCCAACTTCTTGACTTTAGACTCAGATTTTGAATGGAATTTCTTCCCTTTCCCTTTCCTTGCCTTGGCAGTCAAAGCACAATCCTCTTCATCATCATTCTTTGATGAAGATCCATCTCCGGTGTTCCGCCTGAACTCCTCCTGCACTGGATCCGACCATAGTTGTTCCAATCTGGCAATTTTTCCCTTCCGTTGATAGAGTCTTAATAACTGTGCCAACTCTTGGGAAGTCCTAGGAGAGCCAAGCTCACCAAATCATCAACAGTCACTATTATTCCCACACTTCCAAGCTCATCTCGACATTGGAAAAACTTCATGAGATATTTTGGAATGGAGTCGCCCTTCTCCATCTTGATCTTCCTGAGTTTATCTTTGAGCACCAATTTCCTATGGTCACTGTTGTTTTGGAACAGATCCATCAAAACCTTCCACATTGCATGTGGTGTGGCTTTCCCATGGAGACTTGAGACAATGTGGTCTCGTACTCCCTCCAACAAAATCCTCCTCGCCTTTGTCACTTTCTTTTGCCATGCATCAAGATTTGCAGTGTTTGTCGCAACTTGCTTAGGAACATCTTTGTCAATGTATTCCTTCAAGCCATTGTCTTCGAGTACTGCCTCCATCCTGTCCTTCCAAGCAATGTAGTTTGATCTGCCCTTGAGTGCATACTCCAACCTCAAGCCATTGAAATCCATTTCGATCTTGAATCAACTGTAGCACCAAGAAATTCCTTCTGCAAATTCAAATTTTATCCAACCACAAACTCAACTGCTACAATCCTTCTTGCCCTGGGAGGTTTGCACTTGACTAGTTACCAGCTCGAGGGAAGTTCGCACCTCACCTGTGTATAGCCTGCAAACCTTATGAGAGAGTTCGAACTGTAATTCACTGTGGGGTGAGGGAGGTTCGCCCCTCTCCTTTAAGAAACCTGGAAGAATCCTAAGGAAGTTCACACCTCTCCTTTTAGTAGGGTGAGAGAATTTATTCTCTCAGAAATGCGCGAAGTTTTCAGTACAATGCCATCGCACCCTATTAAGACGGGACCTGCAAAAATACTATTATTTTTGCACCTCACTTCTGTTGCTCTGATACCATGTAATAATTTCAATACAATTAATGTATTTCCTTCGATTCTCCTGATCTAACAATTATATGCCACTGTTAAATACATAATCGCTTCTACTAATATTCTTGCGGAAATTTAAACCATGATCACAGTGAAATATCAAGAACACATAACACAAAAGTTTTTCCAGGAAAGCGTAAAGCTAAAAACCCCACTATCATATATTATGTATATCATGGATCATGAAACAATCTCATACAAAACTCTAATCCAAGAGCTCTCAGTACAATACAATTGTCTCACACTGTCATACAAAAATTCAGCAAATACATGTGCCAATTCTCTGTGTCCAGACAACCTGCCTCCTCTGCACAATCCCTGCAATTGGAATTCTCACAATGAATTCGAATTGCCTAGTTTGCACATGCTCATGAGCATATCCACTGCATGTGCAATTGCATGAGTGCACTTCACTCAAATCACAACTGATAGCCAAACTGTCCCTTTCACCTGTTATCTCAACTAGGTCTCCACTAGATCTGACATGCATGTAGTTAACCATGGTGAATCTTCAGCTGCACATGAGTTCACTAATTTGAATTAATTAATAATTAATTTACTGAACTCTCACTAGTGCAAGTTTAGTTACAACTAGTACAACTGGGCTTAACTCACTTAACTGAGTTAAACTACTTCACAACTCTCATAACTACACTTATAACTCTATTACAACTTCAAGTCACCTCCATGTCTTACCAGCCAACCTTTGAACTCGAATTTCCCATAGTTAACTGATTTTCCATTTCAGTTAATTATTTCAAGTAATTATGAGATAATAGATTAATATTTATTGTTCAATTTATTTAAGGGAAAAGTAAATTAGACACATGTTTCTTGTTGACTTTTCAACATCTTGAAACATCAAGTAGTGATTACATAGGTGACCCTCCATCTTGCAAATATTGCACCATACATTTTCTGTCTTGGTATTCTTTCCCTTTGCTAGTTCCAAAATCTATGCTAACAAGGCAATACATTGATATCAATATCTCACCACGCCAAGTGCTAGTCCCATGATTGCAACATCATCTAATCTATTGATTTGTACTATGGACACCAAAAAAACCCCTAATGTTTTAATAAAGAGGAATAATAGAATAACACTATTGAGAATCAAAGAGATAGTGAGATAATCATATGGAACCAACACAATCCATAACTATGTAATAAAGAGAAAAATAACCAACACTAGGGCACCATGGCACTTGAAGAGATATCGCACAAGAAGAGTGCAACCCTAGAGAAAACAAATCAATCCAACTACATTGGAGAGATAAGGAAACCCAAGCACAAGAGAAAGTGTTATGATCAAATGCCTTAAAAATGAAAAAAGTCAATGAGTACAGTCCACTTCGAGGGGGGAGCCTCCTTTTACAATATATCCAATTCAGAAGACAATATGAGATGATATAAGATGATCCTAAGACTAGGTCTCGTATATATATATATATATGAGACAAAGGGTACTCTTAAATTGAAAGGGTGCAATGAAGGGTTCTAGCCGACATACAAACATAATATTAGAAATGTAATAATTCAATATCTAGGGATTAATAAGGGGTTTTATACATAACATGGAGCTTTGTCTAGGTATTAACATTCCCCTTCCCTTCAAACAAGTGTTGCCCTCAAAACTTGACTAACCACAAGCGTTTTTGCAAGAATAACCTATCTTCCCATGTTGCCTCTTGCACTGTTAGGTTCTTCCATTTGACGAGGTACTCTGTAATTGCTCAATTTATCAACTTCTTGATCCATATTTCAAGGATTGTTTCTATTTCTAGTATGATTTTCCCTTCTTCATTAATCTCTAGTAAAACAGTTAGGACTAGGATCTTGTTGCCAATGACCTTTAAGCAAGAAACATGGAATACTGGATGTACATGTGAAGATGGAGGAAACTCTAATTTGTATGCCATACTTCCAATCCTTTATAAAACCTTATATGAGACATAATATTTGGGTGATAATTTATTGTCCTTATTTTTTTGTTTGAGGGACATCTGTTTATATTGTTGTAGCCTCAAAAATACCCAATCCCCCACTTTAAATTCCCTTTATCTATGATGTTGATCTTATTGTTGTTTCATCCTATTTTGTGCCATAACTAGGTTTTCCTTCAATAGTTTGAGAACCTCTTGTTGGTTCCCTATGTGGTCCTCCACTACTTGAACCTTTGTATTTCCTTTCAAGGGTGATTTAATGGATGGAGGATGACATCCATCAAGTGCCAGAAATGGGGACATTTTTATGAAGTATGGAAGGATGTGTTGTACCACCATTTCTCCAAGGGAAACCAGTTGACCCATTGTGTTTGTTTATCAGATGCAAAGCAACGAAGATATCCTTCTAGACATTTATTCACAATCTCAGTTTTCCCATTGGATTGTGGATGGTAAGATGAGTTGTGAGCCAATTGAGTACCCAAACAAGAAAATAATTAAGTCCAAAAATTTCTAGTGAAAATTGGATCTCTGTCACTTACAATAGTATTGGGGACTCCATGTAGATTTTGAAATATTTCCATGAATGTTTCGACTATTGTACTTGCTTTAAAAGGATGATAAAGAGAGATAAAATGGGCATACTTTGTTAGTCGATCCACTAATACAATGACAACCACATTTCCTTCAGATTTGGGTAAACCTATATTAAAATCCATTAAAACTTCTTCCCAACGTTGACTTGGTATAATTAATGGTTGTAGGACACCTGGTGTCTTGATTCTCTCTCCCTTATTCTCTTGGAAAACCAAACATTTAGACAAAATTTTGAACATAAATTTTAAGACCTTCCCCAAAAAAATCCTTCTTGATCCTGTGGTACATTTTCAAGAATCTTGAATGTCCTCCTATAGGAGAAGTTTGCAATTCCAGAAGGACCTTCTATTTGATTTTGGAATTATTACACAAATATAGGTGATCGTGATACCATAGAAAATCATTAATCCATACAAAATTATCTAGTGAGTTAGGGTCCTCTTCTAGTTGTTGAATGTTCTTACCTATCTCTTGATCTTTCTTCCATTCTATCCTTATTCCACCTAATCATATTGCAGAATAGAAATAACACACAATGGACCTTCTATTTTTTCTTCTTTCCTTGAAAGGGCATCTACCATAACACTATGTTTTATTTTTTTGTAGATAATTTCAAAGTCATAACCTAACATATTTGTAACCCATTTTTGTTTCTCTTATGAAGATAATAGTTTCTCCAAGAAGTACTTCAAACTGTCACAATTTTTTTTACTTTGAAGTGTCTTCCTATTAGGTAAGGGTTCCCTTTCTTATCTACATGTAGCATGACCGAAATTTCTTTTTCATAAGTGGGTTTGAGTAAGATTTTTCCTTTAAGTTGGTTTCTTTCAAAGGAAAGGGGCCTTCCGTCTTGCATTAAAACTGCATCAATTCCATGGCCCAAGGAATCACACTCCACAATAAATGTTTTTGTAAAGTTAGGTGTCGCCAGGACGAGAGTTGTACACATAACCTCCTTAAGTTTTTCAAAAGATTTGGTTGTTGCTTCAATCCAAGAAAATGCTTCCTTCTTAAATAATATTGTTAGAGGTGTTGCTATTTGACCATAGTTCTTGACAAACTTACAGTAATATCCTGTCAATCCTAAGAATCCTCTAAGTTTCTTCAAGGTTTTGGGAATTGGCCATTCCCTCATATATTTAATTTTGTTAGGGTCCACTTTTACACCTTCATGACCCAAATATTTCACTTCTTGAACCCCAAAGGCACATTTGGAAGGCTTTGCATAAATTTGTCTCTTCCAATAGTTGTAATACTCTGTCAACATATTGTACATTCTCTTCCCAAGATTTGTTGTAGATTATTATGTCATCAAAAAATACTAACACAATTTTTCTAGGGAAGGACTTGAAAATATAATTCATCAAGCTTTGAAATGTTGAAGGTGCATTAGTAAGTCCAAATGGCATAACCAACAAATCATAATGACCTTCATGTACTATTGTTATATTTTCCTTAGTGTTACTAGTGTTCTTTTACTTCGTTACCATTAACATATATATCATGTACTGGGCAATATCAACATAAACAATAGATAGAAAAGAACACAAGAGATTTATCTTGGGAAAACCCCAAATGAGGAAAAATCCCATCAACCTTTATTAGATAGATTTCGTTCACAAAGAAAGTCCAATCAGATAAACCCTAGCACAAGTGCTAGCTTAACCAAAAATACCATCTCATTTGCAACAACAACACCATACAAAGCTAATGCACCTCCTCAAGGAGTATCACATAAGAGAGATATACCAAAATACTGAACAAGAATAAAATGTGCAATTGCAGCTACTGCATCACCTCCTCCAAACTTGTGTCTTGCTTCTATGTAGCTGTGAGAGTGTGAGTGTGTGAACAAATGAGCCAAGATGTCCTCTATTTATAATCTTCCTGGCCACTAGACTGGGTTGACTTCTTCTCTGGATAGGTGTCTTTTCATTATTACTTTAGTCTTCTGAGTCGACTTCTCTTCTATGTTATTTCAATATCTGTTTAATGGATCTCTTGCTTCCAGAATATTATCTACATCTAAGAAAGGTCATATAGGAGGGAAAGATCCTCCTGTAGCTACCAAAACATCAACACTCTGTCTTAGCTAGGGAGGCATATTTCACGTTGTCTTCATCTGGTAGTCCACTAACTACTCTACAATCTGCTAGCATGCACAAGACTGCTATAATGACTTTGGTAGCTCGAATCATCATGCATAGTCTTTGCGATCAAATGGTAGCACACACAACTACATCCAAATGATTTGGTAATCTCCATGACAATCATCTAGTAGCACACAACTACTACAATGTCATCTAATAGATCACAACTGCTTCCAAGTAGTATACAACTATTGTCCAGTAACACATAGTCACTACCAGTGGAACACATCCACTATAGTAGCACACAACTAGTGTCTAGAGACACACAGTCTTTTCTAGTGGAACACATCCACCTAAGTAGCACACAGTTACTATCCGAAATCACAAAACCTCCACCAGTGGAACACATCCACCACAATAGCACACATCTACTATCAAGAGTGACACAACCTTTGCCAGTGGAAAAAATCCACCAAAGTAGTACACAACTACTGTTCAGAGTCACACAACCTCTGCTAGTGGAACACATCCACCGAAGTAGCACACAACTATTTTCCGGAGACACACAATATCTGTCATAGTCTTAAGAATATGCGTGTGATGTTTCTTCTCTCAACAGGTCCGATAGTGCATTACCCCCTCAATCAACTCACATGATTGATTGAGGGAACCCTTGGCTAGAGGGGTTAGCCGACATGAGAAGTAATAACACACCTCCCTCTTAACGAGGGTGGACATTCGATAACACTCCAAACTTTTCCTTTAAGTACTCATACTTCACTCTTGATGATAATGTCCGCTATCTGCTCATCCATGGATATGTACTGGAGTTCCACAACTCCTCTCTACACCATGTCCCGGATGTAATGATATTTGATCTCTATATGTTTAGGCTTGTCATGGAATACATGGTTCTTGGTAAGCTTCATACAACTTTGATTTTCACAATGTATCAAATTTGACACCAATTCTAGATCAAATATCCCAGCTAGCAAATTATGGAGCAACACTGCTTCACGACTTGCCACACTTTTTGTGATATACTCTGCTTCTGATGTATTGAGTGCTACTTATGTATGCTTCCTTCTCAACCATGAGATCACGCCTGATCCCAGACTGTAGCAGCATCCATAAGCATTCTTCCGATCCACTGCAATCCCTTCCCAGTCAAAACATGTATATCCCTACAGCTTCACATCTCCACTTGAGACATATCTCAATCCATATCCAACCGTACCATGAAGGTACCTCAACATATGCTTTTCTACCATCCAATGTACCCATCTAGGTTCAACCATGTGTTGATTCAAGGTATTCACTGCAACGCATATGTCTGGCCTAGTGTTAACCAGGTACATCAAGGATCCAATCAACTGTCTATACATCGTGGGATCCACCAAATCCAAAGATTTGTCACTCAAGAGATTCAAATTTATAATCATGGGTGTGGTCATGGACTTGTAGTCTATCATCTTGAATCTCTGTAGAATATCAATAGTATATTTTCCTTGTCTAAGGAAAATATCATATGATCTCTACCACACTTCCAATTCCAAGAAGTAATGCACCAAACCTAGATCCTTCATATTGAAATCTTAAGCAAGCTCCCTCTTTCACCCATCTATGATATTCTCATCTCTTGTTAGAAACAGGTCATCCACATGTAGGATCAATGAGAAACCATCCCTAAACTCATCAAATAACTGTATGATCTAGTATGTCATGTCTTGGGTGCCTGCATAAGCTTGTACAAAGCTTCCTTTAATCTGCAGACATGAGACTCCTTCTCATGTATATTTTTGGTTGCTTTATGTACACTTCTTCTGGCTACTGGAGAAAGTGTCTCATCATAATATTCTCCCTCTTACTGGGAGAATCTTCTAGCCACAAATATCACTTCATGCTTCCGTATGCAACATGCTTGATCTTGTAGATCAATTTGGAAGACACTATTGACTTCCCTTCTGGTCTCGAAACCACCTCCCACATATCATTCTTCATGATGAACTGATACTCCTCCATCGTGACATCCTTCCATTCATGCTTCTCAGTAGCTTCTTCAAAGGTATAAGTCTCTGAATCAATGATGCTTCTCATCAATGCCACATATCTATAAAACATGTGTGGTTTCTTGAACTGAGGCAAGTTTATATCCCAGTATTTCTGACTAGTTGTCACTATAGCAAGATCTACCGGGACAAGGGAATCCTTCTCGGATATTTCACATCTCCTAGAAGCCTTTGAAGCTATAATATAGCCTCCTCAAGTTACATAATATGTATCTCTCTTACTTTGAATCAACTGACTCTCTCTGAGATCAGGCTTGCTTTGAGTCTGAATGCTCCCTTTGAAGTTTGACTCCCTCTGAGTCTATACGATCTCCGACACCACCTGCTTCCACTACATATGTTGACTTCTTCTGAACTCTGATCTCCTATGGACTATACTGGGAGGTTTCTCCTCCCTACTAAATCCTAAGGGTTGACTCTCTCTGAAATCTAGCTCCTTCCGAGTTGGCACTTGGTAGGGTCATCTGCCTCACCACTAGTGGAGTCATTTGCTTCGCTTCATAGTATGGCTTATTAAAGCCATGCATCTATATGAGAACATGCTTGTTTTACTGCATGGTTTCTAGGTAGGACCTTTTGGCACTACTGACTCTTCGTGATGATCTGAAGAGTGGTCAAATTAACTGTATGGTCATATTTGGATCCTTCTTCTCCTCACAGTCAATCTCCATAAAAGATACTCTTCTTCATATTCTACTTCACATGGGTGTGTACATTCGTGTACACAATTCTATGTCTCGGCTAGAGAATGTCTAAATAGTTGCCTCATGAAACCGTCATCATAGCTCCTTCTTAGAGATATCACCTGTCACTTGTCTGGAACAAGAGACACGAACAAAATTTCCATGGTAACCTCCATGGAATGGTTAGTAATCAAGAACATCTCCTAGAGGATATCAATTTCATCTTGCATACACATATATTATTAATAATGAGCATTTTCTTAATGGTAATTGTACCGAAAATATTTAGGTGTACCTAAACATTTGATAGAAATAGCAAATAATAAATATGTAAATATTGTTATCCTAGGTACAATAATTTCTTAACCAAGAACAATATAAAATATCAAACCTGATATGAAAACATGGAGTCTGGTGTTGTTGTCTTGCTTGAGTTTCCTTATATCGTTCATATGAAAACAAAATTGTCTAAAAGACAAATTCTTTATCCTTTGATGCCTTTGAGTGCTCTTCAACTTCTGCTACATGTGCATGGTGTTTGTTATTCTCCTTTTCTTTCTCATGTTTGTGAGGACATTGTGCAGCATAATGACGTCCCATCTTCCTGTAATTGAAGCATTGAACCTTTGACACATCCCTCTTATGACATGGCTTCTTAGAACTCCTTGGACTGCGTTCTTCTATTTCCTTTGTCTTCTTCACTTGTGTTGCAAGTGCTTGGTTTTCCTCAACATCTACCTTTTGTTTCCTGGACATCAATCTAGATTCCTCTTGAGAGCAATCTACCCTTAACTTGTCAAACTTGGGTAACTTCCTTCTTGCACAAATTACTTGGAAAAATGGGTCCCAAGAGGGAGGGAAACCATTTAGCATAGTGGTTACTAGTTCAACATATTCTATTGGATATCCAATGGCTGCTAACTAGTCTTTGATTTGTGAGATTCTTGTAACAAAGTTGGTTATCATCTCTGACTTGTTCATAGTCATATTTCTGAGTTGATGTCGTAGGGTAAGCTTCCGACTGGTGTTCTTGCTTTCATAGAGTCTAGTTAGGGAATCCAACATCTCCTTTGCAATATTTATTTCTAATACATTGGGTATCAGGTGATCCTTGATTGAGTCTGTCAAGATCCTCTTGGCCTTGATTTCATTCTTCTTGAACTTTGCCTTTGCTTCTTCATTTTCAGGTTCTGGAAGCATCTTCTTGATGTGATACAATAATTAATTTTATTCTAGAATGATTTTTATTCTATGCTTCCATGATATTAATTTATATTCTCCATCCAATCTATCCTCAACTCTCATATTGGTTGACATTTTCGTCGGTAGAAACCCTAGCACTAAAAAATCTTGATTTTTCAAACTTCACCAAATTGCACACTGAGGGTTTCAGGGGGTGTGCTAGGTTAGGGAACACTTCTCTATGAAGGAATTATTCCCAACGTTCTTGGGATAGTCCTCAAAGAGCTTGAAAAATTATTTCAGCTGCAAGGTGTTGTTGTAGCAATCTTCCTTCCAGTGGTTAAACTGTTCTGAAGGTAACCAACTCTGATACCATGTTAGGTTTTCCTTATTTACAGAGCATTAATGTTAATAGTGTTCTTTTACTTAGTTACCATTAACATATATATCATGTAATGAGCAGTATAAACATAACCAAGAGACATAAAAGAACACAATAGATTTATCCCGAGAAAATCCAAATGGGGGAAAAACCAAACAAAATTTCTTAGATAGATTGTATTCACAAAGAAAGTCCAATTAGATAAACCCTAGAACAAGTGATAGTTTAACCAAAAATACCACCCCAGCCACAACGACAACACTATACAAAGGTAGAACACCTCCTTGAGGAGTAGCACACAAGAGAGAAATACCAAAAGAATGAACAAGAATAAACTGTGCAACTGCAGCTATTGTGTCACCTCCTCCAAAATTGTGCCTTGCTTCTGTGTAGCTATGAGAGTGTAAGTGAGTGAACAAATGACCCAATAAATCCTCTATTTATAGTCTTCCTGTCCACTAGACTGGGCTGACTTCTTCTCTGGACAAGTGTCTTTTCATTATTACTTTATTCTTTTGGGACAACTTCTCTTCTAGGGTATTTCAATATCTGTTCAATGGATCTCTTGCTTTCAGAATCTTCTCTACAGCTAAGAAAGGTCATCTAGGAGGGAAATATCCTCCTACATCTACCAAAACATCTACAATTCTAAAATATGTTTTGTGGATGTCTTCCTACCTCATTCTAATTTGATGATATCCCGAATGAATATCTAACTTAGTGAAGAAAATTTCTCCATGGAATTCATCTAATAATTCATCAATGACAGGAATAAGAAACTTATCTTTGATGGTCATTTTATTTAGTTGTCTATAATCTGGACACATATGCCATGAACCATCCTTTTTTGTAACCATCACCACTAGTGAAGAAAAAGAACTTTGGCTAGGTTGAATGATGCTGGCCTCTAACATTTCTTGGATTATACACTCAATCTCACTCTTTTGTGCATCTGGATACCTATAAGGGATAATGTTAGGTGGTGCACTTCCTAGTATCAAATGAATAACATGGTCATCATCTTGAGTAGGTGGACGACCCTTAGACATTTCACCAAATACCTTGGAATGATCATTGATAACTATTTGGAGATATAATGGAGAAGATGATATAGATGTTTGAACATCAAGTGAGCACAATTGTGCAATTACACAATGGTGTCCCTTTTTGAGTAATTTTCTCATGCTAATAGAGCTTATCACCTTATAGGGTTTCTATTGGATACCTCTAAGTTCATTTTCCTTTCCATTTGAGGAAAATCTCATGAAAAGATAATGAAAATTAAGGCCCATTGTTCCCAATGATTGTAACCATTGGAACCCTAATACAACATCAAAACCACCCATTTGGATGGAAATCATGGGACTATCCAAAAACTGCTCCCCCATATTGAGCTTAATACTATGTTACTTCTCGAAACAATTTATGGTACCTCCATATACAATCATTACTTGAAAATATGTTGCTGGAAATACAAAGCAATTGCGATCTTTTTCTAATTTCTAATTGATGAAGTTATGGGTACTACATAAATCAATCAACAATATTACCTTTTTATTTTTGAGGTATTCTTGTAACTTGAGGGTTTGTGGAGTACTGATGTCGAGCAATGCATGCAAATATATTGTTGGAGTAGTCTCTTCTAGATCTGGATCTTGTGGCGGTTCCAATTATTGATCTTCTTCCTCTTCATAGTCTATGTAGAATAATTTCTTCTCACCACATTTATGCCCCTTATTATACTTGCTTTCACAATTGAAACATAGTCCATTTTCTCTTGTTTCATCCATTTGTTGAGGTGTCAACCTTGTTTGTTGAGGTACGGTTGTCTTATGAACCCCAAAACGATATATGCTTCCTACATATGCTCCAATGGTAGACTCGTGTGTAGCCTTATTCTTGGCTTGAATATGCCAAGAAAAGTTCATAGCTTCCATAATATTTTCAAGATGTCTCAATAAAATCTCATGTTTAATGTCTTATTTTAATCCACCCATGTAAGTTTCCAACAAATGTTCATCACTTATGTCATCCAACCTTGTGGCCAATACCTGCAATTCTGAACTATAATCTCCAATATCACCTAAGTGCTTGATTTTTGCCAATTGAATAAGTATTCATGTTCCCAAACTTTCCCATACTGTGCTTCTAAGTCTCTTGTAAATAAACCCTAATTATAATGATAAAAGGGGGATTCCTTTTAGCTACCCATTGATACCATTGATATGGTTTTATCTCAAAGTTTAAAGTTGTTACGTGAATCCTTTCCTTATCATCCATAATATTATGCAGTTCAAAATATTGTTCTATTTGGTTTGCCAAGATAAAGTTCATCTTTAAGATATTTCAAGTGGATTTAACTCTAATATGGGATGATCAATTTTGAATGATCTCCATTGATATTCAAAGAGATAGTGAGAGAATCAAATTGAAGAAAAACAATACTAATTTTTTAATAAAGATAAAAACCAATCATCACTAGGGAAATAAAACACCTGCGAATATATCATAGAAGATGAGTACAATTCCAGAGAAAAAATAGCTCAAGAACAATTTTGTTAAAGAGATAAAGAAACCCAATCATTAGAGAACCCAATACTTGATACGTTCCCTTAGGAAAATCACATTATTAATAATGTATATGAATCACTTTAATGAGAAATACCAATGAGAGTGGGTCTATAAATATCCAAATCAATGTTCAAGTGATTTCCTCAATATGGTTTTAAGATTATGTTAGAAAAACAGGATCACAGAGCAATAAAATAAAACAAATGTGGAAATAAAACACATAAGATACACAATAAAATAGAGGCACATATATACATGGTTCAACCAGTGTGGGCTATGTCCACCAAAGAAATTGCCAAGTCATTCCTTTATTATTATCCAACAAATGAAGGGATTCAACCTAAAACAAACCCGCTGTAACTTCCTCTTCTTTCTCTCATAGTCTCCTCTCTCATAATACAATATTTGAAATAATGCATAGCCACAATACATTTCCCTCATAAAAGAGGGTTGCCTTTTAGGGAAAAAACCCTAACATAACTTCTACCATCAGATCTGTGACCTTATAATGAATGGTCCAGATTTACAATGAAATTACAATTTACATTTACAAGACAATTTTTCATTCGAGGGCCCGCTTGCCCCCGGACCCCTTGGTTGGGGGGATGGACCCCGAAGAGGGGTTAACCCCCCTCTTCACTCCCCGCATGATGGATTGTACAATCTTATGGAGTGTAAAGTCTTCATGGGGTATAAACATGACTGAAAACAAATACCTCTGAATCAGGAAGATAATCAAGCTCCACAACCAACAATCTTTCACTTGAAGACTGATATCAACAACTCCACCGTTGTTGTATCTACTAGAATATGATCCTTCTTGGACCTGGAAACTTTCTCATCTTCATCTTCATGTTTGAATATCAACTTAAACTGAGTAGGAACTCAATTTCTCCTTGGTTACTCCCTTGGTTAACATGTCTGCAGGATTCTGGATAGTGTGTATCTTTTCCAACTTTAAATGTCCATATTTCAAGATGGATCGTATGAAATGGTAACTGAGATGTATATTCTTAGTATTCGAATGGAAGGTTGAGTTCTTTGCAAGATGAATGACACTCTCACTATCACAGTACAACATGTTATTCTCCTGCTTCTTTCTCAATTCCTCCATAAACCTATGTAACCAAATCATTTCTTTACTAGTCTCTGTAGCAACAACATACTCTTCCTTTGTTGTTGAAAGTGAAACAACCTTTTGCAGTTTCAAAATCCAATTTACTGTCGTTCCACCTATAGTAAAAACATACCTTGTGGTGCCCCTCCTACTATCTTTATCACCTTCCATATTTGAATCAACATATCTCTGTAGAACAATGTCTGAACCTCCAAAAAAAAATGCATGAGTAGAAGTACCTCACAAATACATGAGAATCCACTTTACTGCCTCCCAATTTTCTTTTCCTGGATTGTTCATATACCTGCTCACAACTCCCACTGCATGTGTAATATTTGATCTTGTTCAAACCATCACATACATCAAGCTTACAACTGCTGATGAATAAGGGACCCTAGACATGTATTCTATCTCCTCCTGTGTCTTGGGACACATCTCCTTAGTTAATTTGCAATGGTTTTCCAAAGGTGTATTAACTAGTTTTTCATTCTGCATTCTAAACCTATCCAACACCTTCTCTATATACTCACCCCAAGACAATGTCAATTTGTGATTTTTCCTGTCTCTTGTTATTCTCATACCAAGGATTTTCTTTGCAGCACCCAAATCCTTCATCACAAATGAATTAGCTAACTTCTTCTTGAGCACATTTATATCCTACATATTAGACCCTGCAACAAGCATGTCATCTACATACAATAGCAAGATAATATAGCTTCCATTTTATAGCTTTTTAAAATAATCACAGTGATAAGAATGACATCTACTATAACCTTGTTCTGTCATAAACCTGTAAAACTTCAAATACCACTACCTTGGAGCTTTCTTTATGCCATCCAATCTCTTCTTCAACCTCAGACCAAATTCTCCTTCCCTTTGACATCTTACCCCTGTGGCTGCTGCATATAAATATCTTCCTCCAAATTCCCATGGAGAAAAGTTGTTTTTACATCTAACTATTCAAGACACAAATCTTCTACTGCCACAAGACTTAAAATAGTCCTAATTGAATTCATTTTAACAACATGAGAAAATATTTCATCAAAATCTATACCTTTATTTTATGCAAACCCCTTTACAACAAGTCTAGCCTTGTACCGTTTTTTTCCTCCATCTTATTCCTTCAACTTGTAAACCCATTTATTCTGCAATTCTATTTTTCTTGCAGGCAATTCAACCAATTCCAAAGTATGGTTATTTACTAGGGAATCCATTTCCTCTTTCATACCTTTCTCCCACTTCATTTTGGTGTCTACCTACATTGCCTCTTCATAACTTTCTGGTTCACCAGAATCAGTCAACAATAAATAATACAATGAAGGAGAGTATCGTTCAAGGGGTATACTTAACCTGGTAGATATTCTAACAACACTTGCAGGAGTTTGAGGTACCTGCAGCTCCTATTGTTTTACATTTTGATTTTCTGGTTCCTTTGGAATTTCTTTTCCATTGATCTCATCAAGCACGGTGTATTATGTTTTTTGTTTTTCATGTTTCTTTCCCTGCAACTGATCTTTTTACATGACCTTCTTATTGAATATGACATCTCTAATCCTAACGATTTTTTTATTTTCATAATCCCATAAACGATAACCAAAACCATTAACATTGTATCCAATAAAGGTACACTTCTTGGATTTTTCCTTAAGCTTTGTTCTATTTTCTTTATCAATATGGACAAATTATTCACAACCAAAAGTCTTCAAAAAAGAATAGTTTACCTTTTTACCCGTCCATGCCTCCTTTGGAATTTTACCATCCAAAGAGCTTGAAGGTCCTCTGTTTATTAAGTAAACAATAGTATCTATAGCATCTTCCTAGAACTGTAAGGGAAAATCAACATGCAATCTCATACTCCTTGCATGCTCCATGATTGTCTTGTTCATCCTTTCCGACACACCATTTTCTTGTGGTGTTCCTAGAACTGTCTTCTCTCTATGAATCTCATGGTATGAACAGTAATCATCAAACTCCTTGCTGTAATATGCACCTCCATTGTTTGATCTGAGACACTTCAACCTTTTTCCTATCTCATTCTCAACCAAAGCTTTCCATTTATTGAAAGTATCAAAAACATCATATTTTTGTCAAATGCAATAAACCCAAGTTTTTCTAGTTGCATCATCAATACAAGTAACATAATAAAGATATCCACTAAGAGATGATACCTGAGATGGTCCCCATACATCTGTATGAACAAGCTATAAGATTTCACTCTTCTTTTCTTTTCCGACTTTGAGAAATTTGACTCTCTTTTATTTTCCATAAACACAATGCTCACATAAATCCAAATCAATTTGTTTAAGATCTGAAAACAAATTTATTTTGTGAAGTATCTACATCCCCTTCTCACTCATGTGTCCAAGCCTATGATGCCACAATGATGTATCCACTCCCGTAGAAGCTAAAGAGATAGAAAATTCAGTATTACTAGTACATAAATACAATGTACCTACCTTCTCTCCTTTTGCTATCACCAATGATCCTTTGGTGACCTTCCACACCTTATCTGTAAATATGGATATACAACCTTCACTTTCCAACTACCCTATTGAAATTATATTTTTCCTTAGATCTGGAACATTTCTTACCTCTTTCAACAACCATTGGTTTCCATTGATTTGCTTTATTTTTACCTTTCCCGTTCCAAAAATTTTGCATGGTGCATCATCACCCAAATGAACATGTCCAAAATCACCTTGAACATAATCTAGATAATGTTTCCTATGGGGTGTGGCATGAAATTAATCCCCCAAATATACTACCCAAGACTCATAAATATTATCTACATAAAGAATCAAAGTATTTTGTAACACATCACCTGTTAAATTTACTTCCTGATTTTTTTCCTGATGTCCATTTCTTTGTTTCTTTGGAGCTCTCCAGTATTTCTTCAAATGTCCTTTATTCTTACAATTCCAACACTATATCTTTCCAAATCTGGATTTGGATCTTCCCTTCCTAGAATTCTCGCGGTTTCATGAGCCCTTTCCTCTATCCTTTTGTCTTCCCTTGTTCTCCATGTTCAACGCATTACTTGATGTTTCACCTGTGCTTTTCTGTCGATTTACTCACTAAGGATAATACCAACAATATCATCAAATTTTAAATTATTTGAACCAGAGACAAAGTTACTTACAACTATGACCAAGCCATTCCATCTTTTTGGAAATGATCACAAGATTAGAAGGGACCGGACCTCATCATTAAATTCCACTTTTACAGAACTTAGTTGATTAGTAACTGTATTAAATTCATTTAAATGATTTGGAACAAACCCACCTTCTGACATATTCATATTAAATAATCTCTTCATTAGAAATACCGTATTGGACGCCGAGAGTTTTTCATACAGTTTAGCCAATGCGTCCATCAAATCCTTTGTTGTCTTTTCTTTCGAAATATTGAAAGCCATCAATGCTTCCAGGCTCAACCGTATTGTTCCTAGTGCCTTTCTGTCAAGAACCTCCCATTCTTCATCCTTCATGGCCATCGGATTCTTTGCTATTCCATCCAATGGTAGGAATATATCCTTCTGATATAAATAATATTCCATCTGCATCTTCCATAACTGGTAGTTTTGGTCATTAAATTTCTCGATCCTAAACTTTCCATCTTCCTTCATTGCTCCCACTCGAACCAGGAACCCTATTTTCCTGCGAGTTACCTTTCGCTCTGATACCAGTTGTTAGAAAAACAAGATTGTGGAGAAATAAAATAAAACAAATGAGGAAATAAAACACAGAGGATACACAATACAATAGAGACACAAATATACATGGTTCACACAGTGTGGGCTAGGTCCACCAGATAAATTGCTAGGTCCTTCCTTTATTATTATCCAACAAATGAAGGGATACAACCTACAACACACCCGTTGTAACTTCCTTTTATTTCTCTCACATTCTCCTCTCTCAAAATACAATATTCAAAATAATGCATATCCGCAATACATTTCCCTCATAAAAGAGGGTTACCTTCTAGGGAAAAAACCCTAACATAACTTATATCGTCATATCTGTGACCTTATAATGAACGGTCCATATTTACAAGGCAATTTTTCCTTTGGGGGCTTCGCCCCCGAACCCTCGCCAAGGGCCCGCTTTCCCCTGGACCCTGCAGAGGGGGTAACCCCCCTCTACAATCCCTCGCGTGGAGGAGTGTACATTCTTATGGGGTGTAAAGTCTTCATGGAGTATAAACACAGCTGAAAACAAAGACCTCTGAATCAAGAAGATAATTAGGATCCACAACCAACAGATTACATGTACAAGATAGGCCTTAACCAAACCTACAAATATAATATGATATAATATCAGGGCTACCATGGCCAAAAATTAAGAGTGCGCCCCTATTTTATACGTCCCCCCTTAATTTGAATAGGGAGGCATTAAGAGAACAAATTATGCACATCCCCCATAATGATGAACAAGGTCCACATAGAAAAGATAGTTTGTATTATCCCCCCAATAATATATATATATATATATCCTCAAGTATCCAATAGGATATTTGGCCTTTAACCATGTAGCAGAGTGGTACTAGTGAATGAAGCTTCATTTCAATAGAGGTATCATTGACCTAGGTGAGAAGGGCCTATAGAAGAGGAGGCTTTCAAAGATGCTCCAATTCACCTTTTGGTGCAAGAAAATTGATAACATCTACAAGTGTGGATATGACCCACTTGGACATTGCCATTCACTTAGTAGGAGGAAGAGGAGCCCCATTAGATGGATAGATTAAGAAATCATATTCATCATCATTGAACTACTCAACTATTAGGGGAGTGTTGAAATAAAATTTTGGTATATTATAAGACACTTCCATATGATTGGAATTGAATGAGTCATGGATAAGGTCGTCTTCATCATCCTCTATCACCCTAGTCTTTATGGGACAATGGTATGACTCCAAGGGGGGCATAAATGTGGTTAAGAGGAAACAAATTTAGGTTTAGGTGGAGGACCTACATCATAATGTAAAGGAGAAGTATCCACTTAAATATGCTGGTAATAATCTCTAGGAGAATCATATGCAAGAAGGTGGGGGAAATATCCTAATGGGATGTGAGAAGGAACTTCATTAACGCTAATATCTCTACATGTAGTCACGTTGTGAGTGGAAGGATCATATATAGGATATGAATTGGAAATTTTTATCCCACTATAATGTAGCATTGATTTTTTAGGTTCCTATTTGTTTCACATTTCACTAAGAATATGGGCATGTGGACTCGATCCAAAAAAAAATGAATGCAAAACTAATGGTGTGTTTCCACACCATTTTTCATATGGAGTCATACCTTAAACAACACAATTAGGTGTCTAATAGATAATGTGGATTACGGATAGAAACACTTATCCTTAGAATTTAAGATCCATTTGATTAGAGTGAAGCATGCATTGAGCCATCTCCATAATATCTATATTCTTATGTTCAACTAATCCATTATGATATGGAGTGTGGGGAAATGTGATCTATCAAGATATGCCAATAATAATAATGTTTTGGAGATAATGTTTGGTGTATTCTCCTCTACCATAAATATCGACACACTTAATATTTTTATTGCCTTGATTTCCCTCTAATGGTCTGAATTATTTGAATTTTCCAAAATATTCATCCTTGGATTAAATGGTGTTTATCAAAAGAAAGTAGGAAAAATCGTCAATGAAGGTGATGAAGTACTTTTCTCCCCCAAGAGAACAAGTGGCATAAACCCACAAATATTACTATGAACCAACTCAAGAGGCGAAGAATCTCCTTTCACTTTTCCCTTAGGAAAAGACTCTTTATTATGTTTCCCTTGCACACATCCTTCATGAATACCACTAAGTGGTTCAATTTGTGTAAGTTCATCAACCATGTGAAAATGACCCATATTTTGCAAGGACCCAAAGTTTTAGGTCCATAATGTTGATTCCATAGCATACTAATGTCATTCACATTGGCTATTATAGAAACACATCCTTTCTATTTTCTATTTGAGGAATGATGTTGGAAAATATTAGAGAATACCTCTTCATACATGGATAGACTCAAGAGAGGGAGTCTTCTATATCTTCATATATAAAGGAATGTTATAAAATATAATGGCAAAGGATTTGAACAATGGATTTGTTTTTTTCAAAACAATACTTACATATTTTGAATATGATTTCATCTTTCCACCTAATGTAATGAAGTTATCCTTCAGGTTCTTAAACCTCCTAATATTCTTCTTAATGATGTCAAAGTCACTCATTTTTAGATTATAAATCTCAGTTTAAAATATGGTTACTTGCGTGGTATTCACTGTTCCAAAGAGTGTATTGAATGTATCCTTGAATTTCTTTTCACTTTTGTTGTCCTTGGTGTGATAAAATAGATTTGGCTAAACATATAGGGTGAATATCCATATATATTAATCCTTTTTCATATGAATGAGGTCATAGGTGCCAACAATTCCAAGGGAAGGGGTTTCTCTATAAAAATACACAAACCCTTGCTCAAAAGAAGGATAGTTATTTAATCTACCCAAATATTATAATCATCGCTATTTAATCAATAAATTTTCCAATTTTTGTTCATAAGGTTTAATAACATCGCAAAGAAGAAACCTTCTTATGAAGAAAAATGAATTATTTAGAAGTTCACCTTGGTATACTTTAGATGGAAAGAGAAATACCAACTTCTTCCAAAAAAATCTACCCACCTCTTTTAAGAGACCAAGGGAAGGAAGAGTGTGTTGGAATTGAAGGCGGGTTTAAATGATAGGGAAAAAACTAGGAAACCATAGAAAAAGAAATGATATAAAAATCCTATATTTACAATCACAAAGAAGCATTAAGAGATGCCACTAAACAAGAATATTTTGATAAAATGCTTAATTTAGTAAGTGATATTCATACATGTTTTCATACCATGTTGAGATTGACAAGATATAGCAAGAGAATCAAATGAAACCAACAAAAACCCTAATTATAAAATAAAGAGAAAAATAACCAACAATAGGGCATTGCAACACTTGAAGAGGTATCACACAAGAGGAGTGCAACCCTAGAGAGAGAAAATGACCCAAGAACAAGTGAAATAAAGAGAGAAAGAAACTCAAGCACAAGAGAGAGCACAATAGTTGATAAGTTTCCTTAGGAAAATTACTTTATTGGGAATGAAAGAATCACTTGAGTGAGAAACACAAATGAAAGTGGGTGTATAAATAACCAAATCAAAGGTAAGGTACTTTCCTTAATAGGGTTTTGAGACTACTATGTTAACCAAACCCACAATTATAATAATGATGCAACATAAGGTCAATCATGGATAAAAGTGAAGATCACACCCCTATTTTCAACACTTGTTAATGCCTACAAAGATCTACTATCATCATCGAGATGAATATTTCTCTTGCAAAAGTTGCAATATAATATAGAATCAAAATTTTTATACTTATGCAACAACAAGAAATAGTAAAAATCATGACCCAACTTGTGACATATAACAACGAGCTCCATCCTTATATTCCTAACAAAATGATCTAATGGAACAATAATGCACTACTAAACCATTGGGAAGTCATTACATATATGTCCCTCCATCTTGAAAACAATACACCATACTTCTCTCACCTAGTCTACTTTACCTTTTCCAATCTTGAATATGTTCTAACAAGGAAGTAAGATGATACTAAAACTATGTCATGTCAATCATGAGTCTCAAGACTGCAACATGATCTAATATGTTGATCAATTCAAGGTGCATCAAAAATTATGTAGCTTCCTATTGAGTACTTATGAATTGTTGCAGTAAGGGAGCTCATAGATGGGGTAACAATCAAACTCTCGGTGAACTAGTAAGGAAACAAAAATGGAAACTTGACCAAAATCAAAAGGCACAAGGAGTGGAGCTAATGATGGAATGACATCATTATAATTTTGACCTACCTCAATATTGGCATTAAGACTTTTTGTATATTAATCACATCAATGTTACACATCTCCCAACACTTGGTTCTTTCGATCCCACATGTTATTGCTAACAACTTCAATCTCAATAGCCTCAAGTATTGTGGGATCTTCCTACATCTATGTGCATAGTCTGTTTGAGCACTTATGCTTTCCAATTCATCACTATCTCTCCATGTTTAATCTAATTATGTTCCCTCAAGTTGTTCCAATATAATTTTCTTTGCAATCTTATCCAACACATACTCTTGCTTGTACTTTGCAAGGCTAGTCAAATATCCTTTATTAAACTCCCATAATATTCTCATCATCTCACACTATGGATACACTTTGGAATAGTTCTCTCTCATGAGAGTATCCTCCTTATCGTATATGTTCATTTTATTTTCCCATCAATGTTATTTCAATATTTCATGTCTTTAATAATTGTCTTTGTGACCACTTGACACATTTTGTGTGTCCTCCATCAACCAAACCTATAATTTTTTTACACTTGAGCTCCACCTTCATTCCCTTTTTTTCCACCACCCCCTATCATGGGGTTTACACTACCTTCTATGTAGGGTTAGGTAGTATTCCTTGCTCTTCCATATATATCTTGATCAATATGTGTAATTTTCCAGTTAGCCTTCCGAGAGGCTCTTTATTTAATTATTCAAATGCTTTGGTTAAATAATGGTATTTTCAACCAATTCTAAAGAATAACCCTAAATTCCACCTTTGGACCATAAATCTATTCAACATGTAACTTTATCTTAACATATTTTCAAATTCTAAAAGAAATGTTTGGTTTTACAATCAACTTTTGTATACAGTTGCTAGTAGAGGGGCTATTCTATCAATATTTTCATTCATTCATACAAAATTCTAAGAAATTCAACCTAAATATATCGTGTTCCAATTCAAAGGGGTATGTGTGCTTAAATATTTCCATTTCCACTACTAAATAAATGCATTCTTGGTGAACAAAATAATGTATCTACACACTAAACTTATATATAAGATTGGATTTCACCATATTTTTGTCACCTAGCATTGGTTAAGGTCTTGAAAATGGAACTGTTTGTTGGCTCATTTCAAAACTCAAATTCTATAGAGGGGTCCAATAAAGGTCAAATGTAGTCTAGTATACTCACATTTTTAATCTTCCAAAAGAAAGAGGTCTCATTTGAGGTATGCTTGATGTTTCCTATAAATATAGTGCAGAGTGAAGGGACAATAAGTGGGGACAAAGTTATTTTATCCATTCATCAAGAAGCATCATTGTTAAAAAATAGAAGTAACCAATTCATCATAATGAAAAACTAAAATAACTACAACGTCCATGTAACACTCAACTAGTAAAATATATGAAAACTATCCATTATATTAGTTGTGGAAGGCATTTATAACATCACATAGTACAAACTAGGGCTCAATGATATAGAATGGATCATTATATAATTTTTCATCTATATTGGTACTTTTTGGGTGGAAAAATGGGAGGATCATTTTAGTGGTAGGTCCTAGTTTTGAGATTTGGGGTATGGAACCTTACAAATCCATTTTGAGGCATCAAATGAAACTTTTTGGGTCAAAACATTGCAAGAATAGATTCTATCCTCTTGACATTATTATATACAACAAGAGATTTCCAAAGGTGTGAAATAACCTCAATTGGAGTTTGTATGCAAAAATTATGCCTCCCACAAGTTGGCCTACCTTTTTGACCACCATGGTACCAAGTGGACGCCACAATAGCCCCCATTACTCCCACATATGGTGTAACATCCCCAGTTTGAATCCCTAAAAATTATAATGTAATTGTATAAATGTGAATTAGGTTGTTCAACCGATCTATTGGGGCAAAGATACCATATTGGTTTAATGTGGTTGAAGGCTAAATGGTATAATATGTGCATTGAAATAACTAATAAAAAATAGTAATCATTGGTTGCGATACAAAAGGGATGAAGAAAAATGGGGGTATATGATGGAGGGGGAATTACTCATGGGTATTAATCCAACCCACATTCATGAATTATTATTATTATGTAAATACTCTATTTGTTGTTGAGTGTTCCTAAAGCCAACCATTAAACTCATGTAAGAGGGTAGGTGTGAATGGTCACATCCCATAGTTATTGGAGAGCATGGGAAGGAGTACAATAAGCTTGGGAAAGAGTGTAAGTCTAGTCAAGAAAGAAAACAAAGAGAGGAAATTCATATGGCCAAGGGGGCAGTTTTTAGACAATCATGTTTTTGCACGGGAAGCAGTTTTTACTTGCATATTTGGACAACAAAAGAGGAGAAGAATGCTAGGAAGAGCATCAACCATGTTTGTTGGAGTTACTTCACACACACCTAGGATTTCTTTTTCCTAATGTTTTTCCTTGTTTATTAGTCATAATTAGTCATTATCTAGTCTCCTATATTTTAGGGGAGAGTATTCCACCTGGAGAATATTCTCTTTCAGTTGACACTTCAGTTTGACTATTTGAGTTGAGTTTAGATGTTGCATTGGTTTTGTCACCATGAAACATTGGGATCATCACCATGCTAATTCGACCTTTCCTTGGTATATTCATCACCAGACTGGTGCATTACCCTTGATTCCCCGAGTTAACTCCTCACTACTCTTTGTTCAGTCAGTTGACTGAAGACTAGTTGACTAGTTAACTCAACTAGGTAGAAGTTCACTCCCGTAAATGTTGGTGTGTGTCCAGATTACTCTAGACCACCACTATGGTGCATTGGTTCTCCTCCAGTGTGCACTCATTGATTTATATAGAGTATATCATGTGTAAATTATTCATTATTCACAACGATTAATGATAATTCTTTCATTCTTTCTCTCCTTCTTCTTTCTCCATTTCTCTCTGCAAATGTGTGTATTATTTTTTAGCTAGATATATTATGTGTAGGTTCAACACATTTACATGGTATCAGAGACGACGAACTACTAAGAAAAATCTACACCAAATTTTTTTGTAGGTACAAAAAATTGAAGACAACAGAAAGATGTATTTACAAAACGAATTCATTCTTACACCTTACAACTATTTTGTATGGAAGGAGAAAATAACCATACATCTCTGAACTAGAGGGTTGTATAGGTTAACCTTGAATACAGATACAGAACCGACATCAGCCATAGAAAAATCCAAGTACTTAAATTGCATGGATGAGGCACTCAGAACAATTTGTAGTCTTATTTCTCCCGATCTCCTTTTTCACATATCTTCCTGTAAGACTCAGAATGAAGCTTGCACCACCTTGGAAGAGATCTTTGGAAAATAGGATGAGATGAGGGGACACATGATGGAGGTGGATCTTCTCACATTGGATCCAAAAATCTTCAACAATATCCAATATTTATTTACAAAATTCAAGGATTTACTGTCACAACTCAAACCTTGCGGGGTTGATAAATCGAAGGAGGAGAAACAAATGGTTCTCAACATTCTCTCCAATATTGGTCCTGAATTCTTTATATTCATATCCACATTCCATACCATTAGATTTGCCTCTTGAGCCACCTAGAAGATGCCTTCTCTTGAGGAATTTATCGAATCCCTGACACAAGAGAAAACCAAGCTCATCAACATGGACACAATCAAAGGCCCAAGGGTGCATGCACTCACTGTGCATGATGGAAGCCAAAAATATCATAAATATAAAGATAAATATAAGCAGAAAGCTCATGCACATTCGAAGAAGGAAGGGTACACAAAACCCTTCACCGATGCCTCCAGATCCAAAGGAGAAAAGGGAAGAAAAGGAGAGAAATGCACGTACTATCACAAAGGATTCCATTCAGAACCCACATGCATGCAAAAACAAATAGATATGATGTGTCAAATACTTAATAAAAACAACCTTGGAGAACACATCCCCGAGGTTGCTAAGAAGAAGAAGCCAGAAGTTCCGAATTCCAAGAAAAGAAATTCTAGCCATGCCTTGATTGCCATCAACTCCTCTCTTGACGCTTGGATCGTTGATTTAGGAGCATCACATCACATGGCTACATCAGAAGCAATATATTATTCATTGTATGCATGTAAAGGTCCTCCTATTCTGATGGGGGACAACTCTTCTGCCGAAGTCACCGACAAAGGAAGGATTGAACTCACCAACAGAAGCTTCGAGAATGTGTTGCACGTTCCCAAACTTTATGTCAACCTTATTTCTGTGTATCAGATGACGATTTCTGACACCATAAAGAAAGTCATATTCACACCAAATTCCATGGACATCTACGACATGCAAACCAACTCCAGGGTTTCTACTAGTGAGGTAAATCATCAGTCTAGATTGTATACATTTTCTGAATTCATTGAAATTGATTCTGCTTTACTGCTTACTCATGTTGATGAAAGTAGTAGGATATGGCACAAAAGGTTTGGACATTTGAATTTTAGATACATTCAACAAATTAGCAAGAAAAAATTGGTTGATGGTCTACTAGACATCCATTTCTCCAAGGGAGTATGTGAGGGATATGTTCTCAGAAAACACCCTCAAGAGAAATTCGACAAAGGAAAGTCTCAGAGATCTTCTGCACCTTTAGATATGATCCATAGTGACCTTATGTGTCCTTTTCCACATCCATCGATTAGAAAAGTGAGGTTTGTTATCATTTTTGTTGATGATTTCTCACGTTTTACTTGGATCTACTTTCTCAGGAAAAAATCCAATGTCTTTCAACACCTCAAAGATTTCAAAGCCTTGGTTGAGACTCAGTCCGGAAAGAAGATCAAAGTCCTCCGAACTGATAATGGGGGAGAGTATGTAAATCATGAGATACATAATATTTTCCATGAGGCAGGGATTAAGTTGCATCACACAGTTCCCTATACTTCTCAACAAAATAAAGTTGCTAAGTGGAAAAACAAATCTCTAAAGGAGATGGCATCTTGCATGCTGCATGAAAAGTCACTACCACAAAGACTATGGGCAGAAGCACTTAATTGTGCAACATACATCCAAACCAAATCTTCCCATATATATATCAAGGATAAGACCCCCCACGAGGCTTGGAGCGGCCTCAAACCGAAAGTGACCCACCTTCGCATTTTTGGTTCACATGCATGGGCTAGGATTCCCTCTGAAAAGAGGAAGACACTTGATCCACAGAGCATTGAGTGCATTTTTTTTGGATACCCTGACGATGTGAAGGGATATCAGCTTATTGATATTTCCTTGGAATGGCTCATCATTGAGCATAGTGTCCAATTCAAGGAAAGTGTCTCACATCCACCTCAATAGCTATATGCAGACACCTTCATTCTTCCACCTGTCCGAGATGATAAGCATGAACATGCCAAATCTTCTTTAGATGAGAGTTCTGATTCAGAGGACTTAGATGATTTAGATTTAGATTCAGTACAGTAATATGCAGAATCAGATCATCCAGATGCACTTGCAGAGCCAGAGCAGAGGCCCAAGTGGGCACATACTACTCTTCAGGATGCAGGGGATCTCGTTTGTGATCCAACCGATACTAGGAAGACTTGATATGATTTCGAGGAGCCTCCTGTTCCACTCACTGCCACTGAACGATTTCCCTCCAGACATATTTTCTTGGTTCAGTCTTCATATCCACAGTCTTATGGCAAGGCGGCTAGAAATACTTTTTTGGAATCTTCCATGCAGGAGGAGTACAAATCCCTCCTCAAGAACCAAACTTGGGATCTAGTTCCCCTTCCTTCTGGGAGGAAACTTGTCAAATGAAAATGTGTCTACAGGACCAAGAGCATAGAGGATGGATAGATTAGCAGATACAAAGCCAGGCTTATCACCAAAGGATTTCACTAGGTGAATTATATTGACTATGATGAGACCTTTGCTCCAGTAGCGAATATGGATTCCATATGATTGGAACTTTCCATTACGGTAGCCAAGGGATGGGAAGTTTATCAGATGGACGTGAAAAATGAATTTATTCACGGTGATCTCTCTGAGTAGATCTATATGGAGAAACCCCATGAATTTATGCAGGACTCATCTTTGGTATATCGACTGAAGAAGTCAGTTTATGGCCTCAAGAAGGCTCCGAGGGCATGGTATGCCAAGATCGATTCCTACCTATTGTCACAGAAATTTTTACGTCGTAAATCAGACTCGAATGTCTACATGCTTAGGACAACTGATTCACTTCTACTTTTATTTATGTATGTCGATGATTTGCTAATCAACGAGTGCTCGAATTCAACGATTGCTACAGTCAAGAGGATTCTCCATGATAGGTTTTGGATGACATACATGGGTCCGCTACACTTCTTCCTTCGAATCGAGATCAGTCAGGATGAATCAGGCATCAAACTGTCTCAGGCCAAGTATGCATGAGATCTCCTTGAGAGATTTCACATGACAGACTGTAAGTCTACTCCAACTCCTTTCCTATCAGGAGTCAAACTTGAGGATGGCGGGGAGACTCAACTGGTTGAAAACACACTGTACAAACATCTAATGGGGATCTTGTTGTATCTCACACACTCCAGACCAGACCTCTCATATGCAGTTGGCATAGTTTCCAGGTTCATGCAGGAGCTGCATGAGCTACATTGGAAGGTTGCAAAGTGTATCCTTCGATATGTATAGGGCACCATCACCTTTGGGATTCATTATGAAACAAACTCTACATTAGATCTCATTGGGTTTACTGATTCTGACTAGGTTGGCGATATCACTGATCGCAAGTCCACATGTGGTTACTCACTCAATCTTGGTTCTAGGCCTATTTGTTGGTCAACCAAGAAGAAAGATGGAATTTCTCTATATTCAGTCGAGGCAGAGTACAGAGAGGTAGTTAACATAAGTATTCAGGCTATGTTGTTACACCATTTTCTCACTGAGTTGGGCATTCAGTTTCATCGATCGATCGTCATCTGGTGTGACAACCAGAGCACTCTGAAGTTCTTCAAAGATCCAGTTCAGAGGTAGCGGATGAAGCACATTGAGATCCACATGCACTACATATGGGAATTAGTACATGAGGGGATCATCGACTTATAGTTCTGTCCTTCAGTAGAACAAATGACAAACATCTTCACCAAGACCTTCACTGAGCAGAAGTTCCATTCTCTGTGAAGTTGTTTTGGAGTGAAGGACACAATTGCCTAGAAACTGTAGTTATTCTTTTTACATACAATGTACCTTGAGGGGGGGGGGCGGGTGGTTTCCATGGGATTTTCCCTCTTTCCTCACTTTATTTTAGTGTATCTTTTGTATTTGGGTAGCTAACATGGCCTCGTTGTTGGGACCCATTCTTTATTTTCACCATAGTGATGTTCAGGGGGGGTGTTGGAGTTACTTCACACACACCTGGGATTTATTTTTCCTAAGATTTTTCCTTGTTTATTAGTCATAATTAGTCATTATCCAGTATCCTATATTTTAGGGGAGAATATTCCACCTGGAGAATATTCTCTTTCAATTGACACTTCAGTTTGACTAGTTGAGTTGAGTTTAGATGCTGCATTTGTTTTGTCACCATGAAACATTGGGATCATCACCATGATAATTCAACCTTTCCTTGGTATAATAACCAAATTGGCACATTACCCTTGATTCCCTGAGTTAACTCCTCACTGCTCTTTGTTCAGTCAGTTAATTGAAGACTAGTTGACTAGTTAACTCAACTAGGTGGCAGTTCATTCCTGTAACTGCCTGAGAGACTAGACTAGGTGGCAGTTCACTCCCGTAACTGCTGGTGTGTGTCCAGATCACTCTAGACCACCACTATGGTGCATTGGTTCTCCTCCAATGCGCACTCATTGAGTTATACAGATTATATCATGTGTAAATTATTCATTATTCACAATAGTTAATGAGAATTCTTTCATTCTATCTTTTCTTCTTCTTCTTTCTCCAATTCTCTCTGCAAATGTGTGTATTATTGTTTATCTAGATATATTGTGTGCAGGTTCAACACATTTACAATGTTGGGCTTGAAGGAAACCATTGTTGGAATGTGTTTTATGTTGAGAAAGAAACCCATGTGCTTGTAAATTGGGTTGTAATCCTGTGAAGTGATTTTATGTTGAGAAATAGAATCAAGATATTTGTGAAGGATGTTGCGAGAATTCCTGTAGTAGCTGGGAGATTTTCTAGTCAACTAGATGCACTGGATCCCTGGAGGGAAGTGGGAAGGCCCGAGGCACTTTTCGCAGTGAAGGGGGATTACATTCCTTGGGTTGTACAGGTTGTGGGAAATAGATTAAAACCTGGGTTTTGGGGCTGTTGTGTATGGAGAGCAGATAGCCAGAGGGTCATATCTCCTTGTGGACTGATAGCCTTAGATAGAGGGTGGATTGATGTTGAAATAAAACAAACAACAATGCCTATGGCTGGGAGGTTCATCCTTCATTTGCAACTAGTTGGTTAATCATTAACAAACAAGTGTTTGTGTTTTGTTCTTATGTTAATTCCATTGTGTAAATGCTTTCTTGAATGTTGTGTGTTTGTTGTTTTCTTGAACAATTGCATTCATGTTTAAAAATATGTTTTTATATGCATATAAGATTGTGGTATCAGTCAAATGGTTAAATTGTGTGTGATCTATAGTTGATAAGCTACAAGAAATTAATAAGCATACAATCTTAATTTAAATGTGTATTATGCAAGTAACGATTCTCAACTCGTTGTTGGGTATGTTACAAAGTGGTATCAGAGATACTGGTTCAAAAAAAAACCTGTATGGTCCAAGAACTAGTGCGAATTTGGGTAAAATTCACTGCTACAGATTTTCCTGTGGCGAAATTGGAGAAAAACAAGAGAAAATCATAGTCAAATCCCCAAATTCGTGGTCAACATTCATGTTAGAATGAATCGAAAATGTTTAAGAGAATTTAATGGATTCGTTCTGCAGAGTTGCAGAGCCAAAACTCGACTTGGAAGGTTGACAAATTCGTATCTTAATGGCCATTATAGCATGGGGAAAAGTTGTGTCTTATCTTGAGATCAACGACCTAGATTCACCCTTGAAAAAATTAAAAATTGATAAAGTTTCAAAGTTTGAGAAAGTTACCAGATTAACGGTCATGATTCATTTCAGTGGTTTGGAAAAGGAGGAAGATCAATGGTTCGTATTCATTTTTGGTCGTTTGGGAAGTCAGAGAAAATCAACGGTTGAGAACATCTTGGCTGGGAGATCAATGGCCCAGATTCTCCTGGGTTTTGGCTGAAATTGTCGTGTTGAAAATTGTCATTTAAGATCGTCGATGGACGCTGGATTGGGGATCAATGAGTTTGGCGAAGTGTTGAAGTTCATCCAAATGATATTGAATATCGCCGATGGTCGATGGATCAGGGATCAACAATTTTGGCGAAGTGTTGAAGTTTGACCAAAGGACATCTAAGATTGTTGATGGTTGATGGATCGGGGATTGAAAAAATTATTGCAAAGTTCAGATTCTTCCAAGAGAAACTGCCAATGACCGATGGAGAAAAAAAGGTGATGATGTGTCATACCATGTCATCTCAGTTGATGCCTTAGGATGTCGTTTCATGCCAGGTCATCATCCATGTGTCATGCCACATCAGTGAAGGGATGGTCGATTGTCGATGGTTGGGGTTTAGCCAGATTTGTGAACAATATTGGTTTTTCGGGAAACATGATCGATGGTCGATGGTCGATGATCAAGCATCGGTAAGATTCGTGGGTGACTTTTGGTTTGCGGAGAAAAACGACCAATAGTTGATGTTCGATAATCGAGCGTTGGGGAGATCGATGTGAAGGTTTGGTTCACAAATAAAATCATCGATCCTTGATTGTCGATTGAAAATAGTGAGGAGATCAACAATACAAAATATGTCTGATTTGAAATCGAAAGTGCAGATCGCACTTGGGAAAAATTGTTCCATAGTTTCAAAAAAAATTGAAGTTTGGAGCCATTTTTGTATTTTGGCCATAATTGGAGAAAGTTAAGTCAAATCAAGATGAAACTTATGGGTTTTTTCCACAGAGAGGAGATATACCAAATTCCCAGAGGAGGCCATTGTCCATTTCTGCTTGGATTTGTCAAAAGTTGGGAAATAGTGGTTTTTAAAGATCTGGGTCCAGATAATTGACAGAGGCCTAGATTAAGCTAAAAGTCTTGGAGAAAGTATATAAAGTAGACACACAAATAAACCACAAAGTAACTAAATAAATCCTAATGATATTGGAATGGGTGATACTGAAATAGGCCAAAATCCACTATTTCGGGCCACTTTTTTTTAGATTTTCAGAGGTGGAAAAGAGACCCCAGATCACAAAACTGGAAAATTTTCTTTACTTGACATTTTATATAATAATTAAGACAAAAATATTGGTTTTGTGAAATTTTTCCAGAAGTGTACAGATTGTGAGATAGCTAGTTTTGCTAAAAATTCTAAGTTTGGAAAAAGGGGTGAAAAAGGACAAAGTTGTCATTGCCAGATTGCTGCATCAGATTGAAAATATGAGATTTGTTATGAATTCACTGTCATTATTGTTATCTATTTATCATACAAATGTTTCTTTATTTCCTGACATATTTTCTTCTGCAGTTGACAAAAGTTGGCATTTCAATAAAATTACACCAGTGGAGAAAATGCACAAAAAGGGTGAAAGTGGATTTTTCATGAAACCATAACTCTTAGCTTAGAAATAGGATTGGGGAATGAGTACAGTATTTGGAAACACAATTCATAGGAGAATAACATACAATTATTATAATTTGTAGAATTGTGATATAAGTCTTCATGAGTGGAGAAGAAAAATGACATGTAGCATTAATTGACAAAATTTCTATACTATGCAGAATTATAACAAAAATGATTTCTTGCACATGGTGGATAATTGGAGGTATAATCAGATAAATCCAAACCTGGGATTGAATATAAGGGTAATGGAAACATGGAAGAGCTTATAGAAGTTGGTTGATGAAATAAAGAGCTACAAAACAAGTAACCGAAAGCGGAATTGGATTCCAAGAATCGTGTAGTTACTAAATGTGAAGATTTCTCCAAATAATGTCAAAGTTTGGAGAAAATATCTCGAATGATAGAAGTGAGTACCAAAGTTGATTTTGTGTAAGCAAGATTTTATACGCTCATTATAGTTCCTATGCATAAGCATAGAGTCACATTTGAAGTATAATGGATTGGAAAAGCAAAAAGGGGTTATGCTTATTAACATGGTA
This sequence comes from Picea engelmannii, assembly GCA_009831015.1. Classification (NCBI taxonomy): domain Eukaryota; kingdom Viridiplantae; phylum Streptophyta; class Pinopsida; order Pinales; family Pinaceae; genus Picea; species Picea engelmannii. The sequence goes on from ML795803.1 coordinate 121,136, forward strand.
TTGTTAATAAGAAATAGAGCACTCTAGTGGAGAGTGTGTTGAGTAAAAGAAATGAAAGTCCTCCTCACAACATTTTTTTGAATCTTGTTTGGCTAAAACAAGATAGGCAAGATTATTGCCCTAATTTATAGCCTTATTGCAGGTTCAATTAACCTTCAAGTTATTTGACTTACATACCAATTGTTGTTTTGAATTTATTTATCAAATGAAAAATGAAATAGATAAGTCTGGTTTTTTAATATAATAATTTAAACAAGAAGCAAAGTCACATAATCTGATAAAAATAAGAGAGACCAAGAGAGTTGCAAAACCATCAATGTTTTTATTCATTCATTCTGTAACAACCAATACACTTCACATACTATCAAAGTATGGACCAAATGTAAGTTTAGAAACCTAAGGTAACATACACATAGGCCATTGGTGCCTTAAAATCATACATAGAACGATAAATAAATAGTCACAACTTGCACTCAGTTATGACTCTGCACAAGAATCCTATTTAGTACCGAGAAACTAATCCAAAAACCAAAAGAATTCTGCAGACTATCAAACAGACAATCAACCTGGAAGCATATCAGAATTCAATGCCTCTTGGTCCTAGCTTTTCATCACCTTCAACAAACCTTGTTATCACAAGAAGTGTCTTAGCCTAGAAATAAGAGATGAATGAAGTAGTAATGAAATCTCACTTGGATGTAAGAGCAGACCTTATCAGAGAAATGTGTTCCTCCTCCTTTACTTTGTCTAGATTTCTCCTTTAAATATATCTAAGGTAGTTGATTCATTCAACCACTTTTAGTTAATTTATTAACTAACATATAGTTAGTTAATAGGAGAGTTTTCAATTAAATTAATAATAAAAATATGATAAGGATACTAAATAAAGCTAATAAGTGGGGACCCCCTATTTCATTTAAACCAATTAATGAACCATTTCCTCCTTGTAACTTCCACCTTATATGCAAGACATATCAAATTGCCACATCATACACTCTATTCCATTAAAATGCATAAGATGGAAAGTTCATAAGAATCCCCTTGTCGCTCCATGTAACAATTACTTAAATTCATCCAAATTTAATCGTCATGTAGATCTATGTAAAATATATAGCATAAAAATATAAGGTTGTCCAAAATATAAACTGTCAAAGTATGAGCTTTCAAAAATAATATGTTGTCCAAATCATAAGTTGCCAAAAATAACATGATGTCCAAAATGAAGTGCAAATAAGTTCATATACATATGCCAACAAAATCATGAAAAACCATATTTGTTCTGAGAGGTTTCTCCTCTCTTTCCATGACTACTTTAAGCCCTTTCATTTCTCCCAACTGATGAAACTGCCTTAGCATATTTCTGATCATTTTCCTGCACATGTGAAGTGATTGAATGTGATGACTCATGTGATGAGTTTGACTCAGTTGCTACTAATTTCTCCTTATCTGGACTATCCTCAAGTTCAGTGATCTTGGCCTTGGCATGATGGGCATGTGAGGCTTGGGATATAGGATGATGATGGAAGGGAGAAGCAATATGCCAAGCATGAAAAAGGAGTTTGTTGAGGGTGATCAATATTTGGCCAGCCATGTGACTGTCCAGAAGGAGGATGCACAACATTTTTCCAACTATCATGTTTTGGTCTAACTAGAGGAGCGGAAACATGGGTTGGGATTGGAATATCGATACTTGGACGAGGGTTCTCAAGCATAAGTGGAATTATATAGGCTTGTTGGCCAGTGAAATTGAATAAACTTGTCTGCAACAAATGATTGAATTCTTCTGAGTCTACATACAAATGTATGGAAAATCAGAGCCTCTTATTACCCCTTTTCCAAGGATCTAGTCCTCTATTTCTATTATTTCCTCTCCTTCCATGAATTCCCCGTTGAAAAAACTCATACTGATATATATTTACACACGTCAGATCCAAAGTTCAACTAACCATTCATCTAAAAATTTGCAAAATAAATAATTTAAACATGGATATGTTTATAACAATACACATGCAATCAATCATCATGCAATTCATGTTCTCAAAGCAAAATGTTGGATTACTGAGAGGGGGGGTGAATCAGTAATATAAAAATTTAAACCTTTTTAACCATAACATGCAAGTGTTATATCAATGTAGCATTATCATCCAATAGTTGTAGAGTAAATAAACAATGAAAAAATGAGCAATTATACACATACACAGTACATCGGTGTTTTTACGTGGAAACCCAAAGAGGGAGAAAACCACAGAATGATTTTTCTTATATGTCTTTAAGAATTACATTCATTGGAAGCACCAATTTCTTTTGTTTTCTAGCTGCAACTAGAAGGAGGCTCCAACCCCCTAGTTTATTAGTCTACAACCTAAAGGAAGCTCCAACTCCCCAATTCTCTGGCTACAACCAGAAGGAGGCTACAACCCCCTATGTTCTCTGGCTACAACCGGAAGGTGGCTACAACCACTTTTCTTTGCCCCCGTCCAACTACCCTGACGTATAAGTAGAATGATGAAGCCATTGTCACACTATCGCTGTGAAATATATCATTGTAAAAACCTGTACCATTGACCTGCATCCAACCAACCTGTAACTACCTGTACCAAACAACCTGTAATCAACCTGTACCATAAACAAGCACATAAACCATGCACCAACCTGTACCATAAATGAGTGCATCAACCATGCACCAAATATGTACCAATCATGCATCAAATACATGTAAAATATGACTCATCAAAATGTACCAACATCATCAACTATACACGTCATGTATGTGCCAACCCATCAACTACTTGTCTCAACCATGTACCCAAGATGTACCTCAACCTAAAGCCCTCATCAATTTCATCATCCAAATCTGATTTGTAACTCTGTAATAGACCTGGTGTATATGATCACATACCTGCAAACCTTCCTTAACTTTAACAACAATCGACTAGCATTTTCATCAAACTTTACTTTAGTATCACATGAATAATTTTGGGTTAGTCAAAAACCCTAACTTGAAATAGTCATAACTATGTACCTGTAATAAATAAAGATCTAAAAATAGTACACAATGTTCTTCAGTTTCATTTATGCAATTCCTCCGGGTTTCACTACTTGTATCCTCTTGGAAAAGGAGTTATAGCAAAAATGGCACACATTGTTGAATTTTGGCTTATTCTAGAGAGCAAACTTGTAGAGTGCGCCCCGTACGGAATATTTGTTGTATGGATCTAAAGATTGTAAACAAAATAATAAAACCTATACTCTAACCACTACATTTGGTCTTATTGAATTTGGATTTGTTATGAAGAATTTATGACATTTTTTCCTAAAACACATGTTTTAGACTAGTTTCAGGACTAGCCACAAACCCTATTTTCCACGGAGTGTAACTCCAAAAATACAACGACCCACAAGCAAAAATTTGTATCACAGATACTTGGATATGTTTCCTCAACGACCTCCCAATTTCACGGTCTGAATCATTCTAGAAATAAATTTATTGCACAAATGGTGAGATGACCTGTAAATAACATACCTTAGAAGACACCATTAAGAGAATTTATCCTCCCTTGAATTTCAGCCTTATTTACTTCACCTTCCCTATGAAATTCAACTTAAATATCCTTTGGTTACCTCAGTCGCTTGTAGATATTCAATATGCTCAAGTTTTATTAACATGATAGAGTCTTTCCCCTTATTTATACTTTCATGTAGCATCCTCAAGGGGTTACCTTTTAACCATCTTAACCCACTTTCCTTATTTTAGGGCTAACCCACTTCTAACCACTTGTCCACTTAGTAATTTCTCCAATAAATTTATTATTTAAATAATTTCTTTTGTATCGACTTTGACTTATAGTACACTCATCACTTCACTTTATTATTTAAATTACCTTCTAACCATATTAACCCACTTTCCTTATTTTACGGCTAACCCACTTCTAACCACTTGTCCACTTAGTAATTTCCCCATTAACTTCATTATTTAAATAATTTATTTTGTATCCACTTTGACTTATAGTATACTCATCACTTCTCTTTATTATTTAAATAATTTCTTCTTTGCAACCACCTTGACTAGTTTGACCTTTTGGGGCTTCTAGATGACTCATGAGGGTTCTCCAACTTGACATGGCCATAACTCTTTAATCGTGAGGAGTTATGTGACGTTCCACATACCACCGAAAATGGAATGACATGTAATATCCATATAGAATAGTTTTACCTACAATTATATCAATACTCATACCATTATCCATCAAACAAACCTAGGTCCATTACCCAAACCTTTGTGCTACCAAAATTCTCTACCAGACTTTCTTCAAGGGTTGACATCAATGACAACCAACCCAATTAATCAACAATATCCCCCATTGGAATTGATGGCAACACTCTGATGCAATATTGAAGTCATATCATGCAATATTGAAGTCATATCACTCATGCTCCCCCTACGACCATCGCTCCCTCTGAAACCATTCCCCAATGCTTTGCAAATGATAAATCTCTCCCCCTTTGTCATCAATGGAAATGATATCTTTGCATCTGGGGCTAATCCCCCTAACTAAACTATCCTTGAAACCGATATCCCAACCTGAATTGTCCTCTTTATGGTGCTTCTTCATGTACATCTAAGACATGTAAGATAAGCATTCAAAATCATTCATTTTGGACTAGAAATTACTCTGAGTATCTAGCGAAGATACTCAAAGGCTTCTCGTGGAAGTTGTTTTGTAAATATGTCTGTCACTTGTTCTTTTGTGCCCACATATTCAACTCTGATTTTCTTCTCTATAACTTGTTCCCGTAGAAAGTGATGTTTTATTGGAATGTGTTTCGTCTTGGAGTGCATCATTGGGTTCTTTGAGATATTGATGGCACTTGTATTATAACTATAGATTGGAATGGGCTCATCATACTCAACCTGTATATATTTTAGAGTTTGTTTCACCCATAGAACCTGTGTACAACATGATATTGTTGCATTATACTCTTCTTCGTCTATGGATAAAGATACTTATGATTGTTTCTTTCTTAGCTAAGATACTAAACACTCACCCAAGTAGAACACTACTCCACTAGTGCTTCACCGATCATCAATGCAACCTGCCCAATCTTCATCTGTGTAGGAAATAAGTGATAGATCATTTCCTTTTGGATACCATAATCCAAACTCTTTTGTTCCTTTGAGATATCTGAAAATCCTTTTCACTGCTAAGACATGTGATTCCTTTGGTGCTGCTTGAAGTCATGCCACCTGTCCAACTTCCTGCATTACATCTGGTCTGGATGCTGTCACATATAGTAAGCTATAAATCGTTAACCTATATTGCCTCTGGTCTGTAGACTTTGAATCATCATCTTTTATTAACTTGCAATTGGTTTTCATAGGAGTGGTAACTGGTTTGCAATCTTCCATTCCGAACTTCTTTAGAATTTCTCTGATATACTTAGTTTGAGAAATAAAAATTCCTTAGTTGCTTTGACATATTTGAAGACCCATAAAGAAGGATAGTTCTCAGAGTAATGACATTTGAAATTCATTATGCATATCCTTTGAAAATTGTTGTCTTAACCTGTCATCATTACTTCCAAAAATAATATCATCAACATAAACTTCAATTAATAAAATACTATCTTGAGTTACCTTAATGTAGAGGTTGATGTCTACACTTCCTTTTCTGAAACCTGCATGTTGTAGATATTATCCAGTCTAGAGTACCATGCTCTAGAATCCCGTTTTAGACCATACAAGGACTTCTTCAATTTACACACATAATTTGCATTCTCTGGCATCTGAAATCCTTCTGGTTGTTCGATGTAGACTTCTTCTTCAAGTTCCCCATTCAAAAAAGTTGATTTTACATCATTTGATACACTTTAATATTATTGGAACATGCATAAGCTAAAAGCAATTGGATTGCTTCCATTCTAGAAACTGTGGAAAATGTCTCTTCAAAGTTGATTCCTTCAACCTGTGCGTATCCTTTACATACCAATCTAGCTTTGTTCCTTGTAACATGTTCATCTTCATTCAATTTAATTCTGAAAACCCACTTTGTGCCAATCACATTCTTATTCTTTTGTCTTGGAACCAATTCCCAAGTGTCATTTTTCTCTATTTGATCCAATTCTTCATCCATGGCCTTGTTCTAGAATTCATCCTTGCTGGCCTCTTCAAAACTGTTTGGTTCAATCATAGATAAAAGTGCTAGGTGTGTTTGTTCTAGTGAATAGATTCTTCTTCTAGTCTCAACTCCTGCATCCTTATTTCTGATAATCCGATCTGAAGGATGATTCTTATGTACTCGTTTGCTAGGTGTCTTTGGAGGCACTTGTTGAACTTGCTCTTCTACTTCTGTCTGATCCTCTTCATCTTCCCCTTCTACTTCTTCTTCATATTTTGCTTCTTATTCGTAAAGTTGTTCCATTGATTCATTTTCTTCTTCCTTTACTCCTCGTCCACCTGTTTCATAAATTGTTACATTGATGCTTTCCACAACTTTTTTCAACCTTGGATTGTAACACTTGTATGCTTTCCTTGTACTTGAGTAACCAACAAGTACTCCTTTGTCCATACGAGAGTCAAACTTCCCCATTCTTCCATCTTCTCTTTTGATGTAGCATTTGCTTCCAAATACTCTGAAGTGCTTCACATTTGTTGGTCTTCCTTTCCATATCTCGTAGGGAGTTTTGTCATTGTTGTTTCTGAGCATTACTCTATTTTGAATGTGAAATTCTATATGCACTGCATGTGTCCAAAAAAATCTGTCAATTTGGAGTTCATTAACATTGTTCGATCCATTTCCTGTACGGTCTTGTTCTTTCTTACAACAACTCCATTATGTTGAGGTGTCCTAGCAACAGATAATTTCCTTTTTATTCCATGCCTGCTGCAGTAGTCCATAAATTCCTTTGAAGTGAACTCTCCTCCATTATCATATCTCAAACATTTGATTTTTGAATCCATTTCATTTTCAACCATCTCCTTGTAGACCTTGAAGTTTTGAAAATCTTCTGACTTATTCCTGAGAAAGCAAACTGCAGTCATTCTTGTATAGTAATCAACTAATAACATAAATTATTTTTCACCTTTTAAACCCTTTGTTGTAGTTGGTCCAACTAGATCAGTATGCACAATTTCCAGTGGTCTTGTCATTGAATATTCCTTTGATTTGAACCTGGTATTTGTTTGCTTTCCTTGTTGACAATGCTTGCATAAAGTGTTGGTTGGTTTTGTGATCTGGGGCATTTCTCCAACTGCTTCATTTTTACTGAATTTGACAAGGTTATCAAAGTGTATGTGACCCATTCTTCTGTGCCATAACCAACTTTTATCTTCCTTTCCTAGACAACACTTTTCATTTCCAATTTCACTTAATACATATATGTTGCTTGTAGTTCTTGCAGCTATTGCAATCAATTTTACTGAACCTTCTTTTCTTATTTCTCACTTATGTGAATCGAAAGTAATTTTATGACCTTGGTCACACACTTACACTTAGGATATTATGTTTCATATCTTCTACTAGTAGAACATTTTCTTCCTTGGTATTCTTGTTTCCAATTCTGATTGTGCCTTTTCTAATGATTTTAGTTGAATCATCATTTCCGAAGGATATTGATCCATCTCTTTCCTTTCTTAATGTAAGAAACTTGTCTTTATCACATGTCATGTGTTTTGAACAGCCACTGTCAACATACCAACCACATTTCTTCTTCTTAGCTTATAGAGCGAGTGTGCATTCTTTGTTGCTATGCTGATTCTGCTTTCTTGTCCATGTTCTCTTCTGATGTTCCTTTCTGTGTCTATTGTTATTATGTTGTGGTTCTCTAGGAGGGACTGACATTCTACAATATTTGGCCATGTGTCCAAATTTTTTGCACTTGTATCATTCCACTTCAGTGCTCAATGATTCAAACATGTTGTAGCTTCTTCTATGTGTTTCAATAGGCCTTCTTGGATAACTGTTTTTTGTATAACTTTCAAAATTGGTTATGTTCCTCATATTAGCTCTGCAATTTGCAACTTTATGTCCAAAATTATTGCATGCATAACATAAACCAAAAAAGATAGTTTGATACCTGGGAGTTGAAGATCTTTTGAAAGGAGTTACTTTTATGAATCCTTCTTCTTCATGAGTCTTGTTTGTTTCTGTCAGCTGTTGATTATGAAATATGAATATTCTTGGTGGAGGAGTGTCCCTATAATCTTCGTTGTAGGTCTTCATATTCTCTTTGATTGTTTCTGCATAACTTTTTGGATATGTTTCTTGTTCTGTCGATTTTGAGCTTGATCCCTTTTCTGTCTGATTGTATCCAAGTTTGGACTTGTCATGATGAGGATTTTGGCTACTGATAATGTCATCCAAAACTTTTGATTTGTTCTGCATATTTTTCTTTTGAAGACCCTTTCTCAATGTGACATTCTCTGCTTCCAAATTCCCAATGATCCCGTCTCTTTCTTCTAGTTGTTCTTTGAGTGCTTCTTCAATTATTTTATATTCTTCTATGTTAACCTTCAATTCCATGATCATTTGTTCTAGTTTCTGAGTGTCTTCTTTCTTGTCTAGTTATGTTTACAATTTTTTTTTTTTCTTATTTTCTCTTCTTATAACTTCTATGGCACTCAACAATTCTTCTTGGTAGTCAACTTCTACCTCTTCATATTCTTCTTCGGTGTCTTCTTTACCAGAGTCTTCTACTTCCATTAATAGAACTCTTTCTGTCTCACTATCACTGACTTCATCTTCATTTGATGAGGATATGTCTTCTTTGGTGAATAAGCTTTTTTTGAAAGCTTTATTTTTGGTTCTTTTTCCTTTATATTTCTTTTGATATTTGAGTAATCTTCATCATTCCTCTTACTTTTATTATGATGAAATTTGTTATCAAAATGAACAATAACATCACAATTAAAAAAAATGAACGGAAGCTTACCTTTATATCTTCTGTTGGTTCCATTGTTCAATCTTCTGATAAATTTGGCCACTTCTTCTTCATCATCTTCTGAGAAGTCATTGCTACTGCTATGTTCCTTTTTCTTTGAACTTTTGGATTCTTTGAAAGCTTCTTCTTTAATATTTGGATTTTCCTGTTCAGTTCTCATTTCATATACTGTGAAGATTCCATGTAGTTTGTCCATGCTTACTGAGTATATATCATCTATTTTTGTTAGTGCTGATATCTTAGGATTAAATCTCACAGGAAGAGATCTTAGTACCTTTTGAACAATTACAGATTCTTCAATTTCTTCTCCCAATCCTATGATTGCATTCATTGTTTCATCGACTCGTAAGAAGTAAGGTGCAATATTCTCATCTTCCTTTATCTTTAGTTGTTTGAATTTACTTCTGTAAGTTTGAAGCTTTGTTTCTTTGATTTTTGAATCTCCTTCAAAAATATTTTGAAGTTTGTCCCAAATCTCCTTAGCAGATTTACAATGTACAACCTTGGTATATACCAATTCACCAAGATCATTCAAAAGTGAATTTGTGGCTTTGAAATTATTTTGACTGTGTTTCATTGCTTTTTCACTTGTTGGTGGAACTGTTGGTTCTTTGTATCCATCTGCTAATGATTGTCAAATTTCAAATCCCCGTGCATGTATATATGTTTTCATCCTTCTACTACATAATGCATACTTCTATCCATCAAACTTTGGTATCCCATTTTTATACATGTTGTTGCACTCCATGATCTACCTTTCAGTGGTTAAACTAATTTCTGAAGGAACCTGCTCTGATACCAATTGTTGGATTACTGAGAGGGGGGGGTGAGTTAGTAATAGAACAATTTAATCATTTTTAACCATAAAATGCAAGTGTTATATCAATGTAGCATTATCATCCAATAGTTGTAAAGTAAATAAACAATGAACAAATGAGCAATCATACACATACACAATACACCAGTGTTTTTACGTGGAAACCTAAAGCGGGATAAAACCAAATAATGTTTTTTCTTATATGTCTTTAATAATTACATTCATTGGAAGATAAAACCAACTTCCTTTTTTTTCTAGATGCAACTGGAAGGAGGCTCCAATCCTCTAGTTTCTCAAGCTACAACCTGAAGGAAGCTCTAACTCCCCAATTCTCTGGCTACAACCAGAAGGAGGCTACAACCCCCTATGTTCTCCGACTACAACTGCATGTCCTTGCCCCATCCAAATGCCTTGACGTAGAAGTAGAATGATGGAAACATTGTCACACTATCACTGTGAGATATACCAATGTCACAACTTGTACCATTGACCTGCAACCAACCAACCTGTAACTACATGTACCAAACAACATGTACCATAAAAAGGTGAATAAACCATGCACCAACCTGTACCTCAACCTGTATCATCAATGAGTGCATCAACCATGCACCAAATATGTACCAATCATGCATCAAATACACATAAACTACGACTCATCAAAATGTACCAACATCATCAACTATACACCTCATGTATGTGCCAACTCATCAACTACTTGTCTCAACCATGTACCCAACATGTACCTCAACCAAAATCCCTCATAAATTTCATCATCCAAATATTATTTGTAACTCTGTAATAGACCTAGTGTATATGATCACATGCGTGCAAACCTTCCTTAACTTTAACAACAAGAGACTAGCATTTTCATCAAACTTTACTTTAGTCTCACATGATGACAACAACCCTACCTATAATGAATAAAGATTTGAAAATAGTACACAATGTTCTTCAATGGATTTTATGCAATTCCTCCAAGTTTCACTACTTGGATCCTCTCAAAAAAGGAGTTATAGCAAAAATAACTCAACAACCCTACCTATAATGAATAAAGATTTGAAAATAGTACACAATGTTCTTCAATGGATTTTATGCAATTCCTCCAAGTTTCACTACTTGGATCCTCTCAAAAAAGGAGTTATAGCAAAAATGGCATATCTTATTGAATTATGGCTTATTCTAGAGAGAGAATTTGTAGAGCATGCCCCACACGTAATATTTGTTGTATGGATATGAAAGTTTTACACAGAATACTACAACCTATACTATAACCAATACATTTAGTCTTAATGAATTTGGATATGTTATGAATAATTTATGACGTTTTTACTCGAAACCCCTGTTTTAGACTAGTTTCAGGACTAGCCACAAACATTGTTTTCCACGTAGTGTAACTCCAAAAATACAACAACCCACAAGGTGAATTTTTTATCACAGATACTTGGATATGTTTCCTTAATGGCCTCCCAATTTCATGGTTTGAATCATTCTATAAAAAAATTATTGCAAAAATGGTGAGATGTCTTGTAAATAACATACCTTTGAAAACATCATCAAAAGAATTTATACTCCCTTGAATTTTGGCCATCTTTACTTCACCTTCCCTCTGAAATTCAGCTTAGATATCATTTGGTTACCTTAGTCACTTGCAGATATTCAGTATGCTCAAGTGTTATTCAAATGAGAGAGCCTTACCTCTTATTTATACTTTCATGTAGCTTCCTCAAGGGGTTACATTTTAACCATCTTAACCCACTTTCCTTATTTTAGGGATAACCCATTTCTAACCACTTGTCCACTTAGTAATTTCTACATTAACTTTATTATTTAAATAATTTCTTTTGTATCCACTTTGACTTATAATACACTCATCACTTCACTTTATTATTTAAATTACTTTCTAACCATCTTAACCCACTTTCCTTATTTTAGGGCTAACCCACTTGTCCACTTAGTAAGTTATCCATTAACTTTATTATTTAAATAATTTCTTTTGTATCCACTTTGACTTATGGTACACTCATCACTTCTCTTTATTATTTAAATAATTTCTTCTTTGCAACCACTTTGACTACATTGACCTTTTGGGGCTTCTAGATGACTCATGAAGGTTATCCAACTTGACATGGCCATAAATCTCTAACCGTGAGGAGTTATGTGATGTTCCACATACACCAGAAATGTCATGACATGTAATATCCATCTAGAATAGTCTTACCTACAAATATATCAAGACTCATACCATTATCCATTAAACAAACTTGGGTCCATTACCCAAACCTGTGTGCTACCAGAATTCACTATCTAACTTTCTTCAAGGGTTGACATCAATGACAACCAACCCAATTAATCAACACCAACAACCACTAAGAGCATGGATTTTGAAAGGGTTTTGGGATTAAATGATGGGATTTGTAATGAGCAAAAAATGGTAAGTATGACAGGCATATAAAATGGAATATTCTCTTCCATGATCAACTTTTAAAATACCTCATTAACTCTCAACCATATTACTCCAACTATAAAATAGAATTAACCCTGAACAAGTTAACATTTCTCTTTTGATCAATTTAGTTCTGCAACTACATAACTATAATTAAGCATGGGATTAAAAGAGAAATTTGGGAAAATGAATTAGCATTATAATGATCGAAAAGTGTTACTTATGATAAGGGAATGTGAAATGAACATGCATTAATTACAAAGTTTATAATGGTCTGTATTTTTTAGTAGAATTATAATCACATGCAATCACAGGGTTTTAAACATGTATCAATCTACATCTATTCATATTTTATCATGTTATAACCAAATTCTTCATTTAACCTGCGCAATATCCCAGATAAAATATTATGTTAATACCCAATTGTTTGTTAAAATAAATGTTTATTTTCTTTTGTTCATCACTCCAATGTCCAGTAGTCACAGTTTTTAATTTATATTTAAGAGCATTGATATTCCATGATTTTTTTCAAATGCACAATGTGAACCATCAACATCAATCCTAACAGAGAAAAATATTTATGCTAACTTCATCATAAAACCCAAATTTCCAAAATGCTACTTCATCATAACCCGAGTTTAATCCACCAAGAAAGATCCAAATCAAAACTGGGCAAATTAAGTTTGCAACAACATCTAGTGTATCCAAACCATTAATCCAAATATGTATCGCATGCATCGAAACATCATGAAAGAGATGAGACATAAATATGTCGATGGCTTAAAGCCCGAAATCATTTCTTTTAAATTCACCTGGTTTTGGATTAACACATGCTGGGATTACAAACCCAGTTTGTAATCGAACTTGTTTTCTCAACTTCATCATTGAGTGTTATGCATATGTTTGTGGGTCTTTCAATTTTTCAATGAGTTGATAACTCATAGTCTGCATGAAACCCCTTACATGCAACCAGAGTGACACCAATTGATTCATAGGCTATAATACCAATATTGAACAAGCGAAGAGCAATGTATATAACACAAGACTAGTAATACTAGATCTTGCAGATGAAAAACAAAATCGCACGAAGCATGACAACCAATGGTTGAAACCCATGTATAATTCAATTAAAAAAACCCTAATTTGTGCATGCCTTCATTAACCAGGAGCATTATTGCTTTGGGCTTGCATAATGCATGGAAGGAATACAAACCCCAACTCAAAATGAATCAAAACCCACTGTTGACTGACTCTACACATGAGGTCGTGATGTGCAAAATCCAAATAAACAAACCCATGATGACGATACAACTCTAATGGTTGAAAAAAACTAAATGGTGAGCTATAGAATAGAGAAGATGAGGTACTCATATCCCAAACAGAGAGGCAATAGGTGGAAATAAAATGCATAAATCTCAACAACCATAAACTTCCTTTCTTCATCAAACTACTTTTCGACTTCAACTATTCAGATTGTAAAAACTCATGTATTTTCATTCAACCAGGGGTACTAGTCTCCACATTTCTAGAGTTATAACATGAAAACAATCAAATTGACAAGCACAAAAGATCATTCACAGAGCCATGAGTATATCATTTAGCAAAGAACAACATTAGACGAAAGGAAGTCGAAACCCTGGTACTTGGAGTTGTGTGGTATTTATTTTCATTTCGAGACAGTTGCAATAGTTACAACCCGGCGTCCAAACCCTTCCTCAAACTCAAAATGAATCAAATTACAAACCCCCAAGGTGGTAACCCAAAATGAGAAAAATGATTTAACTATTGGGCACATCGTGCTAGGGTAGCAACCACCATTAAATTTTTTACAAATCCCAAATATCACCATGTCAAAACCTTAAGAGTCGGATGATTTCCAAGTGTATATCATGTCACATAGTGTTCGCATGCCATATACATTTCCCATTTTCTCATTAAATATCCATAACACTCTTGAATAGTCTGCAGTCAAGGTGCATTATATATCCCACATACATTAATGTTGGATCATGTTGTCATTGATGCGAATGGTTTGATTGATTGATGTCAAGTGATTGATTGATGATTGATGTAATATAATATGTATTGTCCTTGATGAGAATGCATAGATGAAGATGGATCAAT
>ML795803.1:142972-156507 GCA_009831015.1 Picea engelmannii
ATACATAATTAATGGAATCAACAGTAATATCATTGCAACGAAATACATGATAATATTGCAATCATCACAGACATGCATTTTAATTGAATTTAAACACATGCATATACTTATCTTTGAAACTGTAGTAACTCCACCAACCACGTGCAGACCTTCCACAAACCTCCCAGCCTTAGACCACGCTACTCATCACACTCGGCAGTGGGTCACCCCCAAGTTGGTACTAAGCTCCACCCAAGGTAAGGGAATCCTAGACTAGGTTGAGGTTACAAGAAAACTGCACAGAGCAACAAGAAGGATTCCCTCCATGAGCCTTCTTATGCCCACTACTCACAGACTCTCATCCCCCACATGCATGTTCTGCCCGGGAGTATACACCTTCACAAGCACAGTTCATTGGTGTTTCACCTCCCTTCTGGGCCTCGGCAACAGGCCAGATCAGGAATTCTCAGAGCTCTGTAGCTGGTGCTGGAATCTCTCTGGAAGAAAACCACTTCCCCAGTAGACTATCTCTCCTAGAGAGAGATTCTCACAGGCCTGACAACCTGGCTCTTCTACCACGATCCTGACAACTTGCTTCTTTAGCACACTCTTCAACTCAATTCCAATCAGGTGAGGGAAACCACAACAACATCAACACTCATTTGGCACAAGGATGATGACCACAATAGAAGATGGGCATAGTCCCGTAAATGGCAACAACCAGATGCTAAAACAAATCACGCTCAGGCGATTATCCAGGTGTCAGGTTCCACAAAAGACACAAATCGACCGATGGATTACCATTTTTAGGATGCGTGACAAGGAAATTATGCAGAGGTTGAGGGTGGAGGCCAAATGCAGAGATCAGATGGAATTCACAGGAATACACCGGTCAATCAAAGAGGTCTCACAGTTTCAATTTTTCAGAGCTGTGTGCGATATGCAGAGCTCAGATGCAGAGGTCACACAGTTCAGACAACGAATGCCAGAATAGAGGACGAACCCCCAACTTAGTTGACGCTTCATATTTTAACGACATGCGTCCAGGCCGACACTTGTTTTCTTGGAGCTGCATGCGTTCCCTTTTTCACACTTGGAGCTACATGAGTTGCCTCTCCCAGGACTTAGGATAAAAACATGTCTTTCACACCACTTTGGAATAATAATAAATTATTATTCCCAAGGACTTAAGCCACTAAGCTCAACCCCCAGGTTCAACAATTAGCCTCTCTTTCCAACCTTTCAGCCCCTTTTCCCTTACCCACCTTGTGGAAGCTTAGTCCCCCATCACTCTTTATTCATGGTCAATCTCCACACAACAATGTTTAATTTTTATTAATGTTTTGCATATTACATATACAAAAATAGGCTCATGGCCTTTAACACTTAGACTCTCCAGCCTAATAAACCCATAAGCCTACGAGCTTATCAATACTCGGCTCACTAACCTACAAAACATGATTTACAATTCATAAACATGATTACAACAGGGCTCGTCCTTGGGGATATTACAATCCCTTCCCCTTATTTTTGCATTGTCCTTAGTGCAATTCTTTACACATCACCAACAAGATTTTAAAAATCTTCAAAAAGATGTGTGTATTCTGCCCTCATAGCATCCTCATGATCCCATGTCACGTCCTTAGGACCGTACCATGTCCACTGGACCTTTACAAGCCCCATGGCTCGATTCCGGCGTTGTTTTCTTTTGTGGTCCAATATGCAGACATGATGCACTTGCATGACACCTTCTTGCCCCACCTAAATCACATTCCAATCGATTACATGATTAGCATTAGGTATATATTTCTTAAGCAATGAAACATGAAACACATTATGTACAGTCATGGATGCAGGTAATGCAAGCATATATGCAACTGGCCCAATCCTTTCTAGGATTTCAAATGGCCCGCAAAATTTGCCTGCCAACTTGGCGTAGTTTCCCAACTTTAGGGAACTTCTATTGGCTTTTACTTTCAGGAAAACATGATCGCCCACTTTAAATTCTCTGTGGGTTCTATTCTTATCAGCATAACTCTTCTGCCTGTCTTGGGTAGATTTCAAGTTCTACTTAATTTTTAGCATTTTATCTTCCATTTCCTTGAGCAACTCTGGTCCAATCACTCCCCTATCAGCTGGATTATCCCAGCTTACTAGAGTATTTCACTTTCTTCCATAAAGTGCTTCAAATGGGCTCATCTTCAATGATGCTTGATACCTATTGTTGTAGGCGAATTCTACTAAATGTAGGTAGTCTTTCCATTTCGATGGTTTATCCATCACATACATCCTTATTGTGTCTTCTATTACTCTATTCACCCTCTCTGTCTATCCATCAGACTGAGGATGATAAGATGTGCTAAAGTTCATATTCATTTAGAATCCTTTGAACAACCCCTTCCAGAAATTTGAGGTAAATTTTGGGTCTCTGTTAGACACAATTGTTTTAGGGATTCCGTGCAAGCGTGTTATTTCCTTCACAAAGATATCAACAACATTTGTTTCCTTGTGAGTAGTCTTTAATGGAATGAAATGGGAATCTTTCGTAAGCTCGTCCACCACCACCATAATTGAATCATGTTGGTTTCCTATTCTAGGAAATCCTGTGATGAAATCCATTGTCACTACTTCCCACTTCCACTCAGGAATGGGTAAAGGTTGCAGCAACCCTGCTGGGTGTCTGTGCTCAGCTTTAACCTTCTGGCACCCCATACATCTGGTGATGTATTCAACAATCTCTTTCTTCATACCTGGCCAAAAATAATGGCTCTTGACTGCTTCCAAGGTTTTTTGATATCCAAGGTGCCCTGCATAAGGCACATTATGCATTTCATTCAAAATCATATGTTTCAAGTCCTGGACATTAGGTATATAAATTTTGTTCTTGTACATAAGTGTTCCATTTGTTTCCAATTTATAATTTTCCACTTTCTGTGGCACCTTGCCTTGTTGTAGCTTCGCTACCAACTCCATGTACTGCAAATATCCATTTGCATCTTTCAAAATTCTTCCCTTTATATCAGTTCGGTACATGCT
Source organism: Picea engelmannii (assembly GCA_009831015.1). Lineage (NCBI taxonomy): Eukaryota > Viridiplantae > Streptophyta > Pinopsida > Pinales > Pinaceae > Picea > Picea engelmannii. Next base: position 145,988 of record ML795803.1, read on the forward strand.
AATAGATGTAGCATGTTACTCATGTGCTCTCCTGCTGAGTGCATTATCCACTTTATTCTCCTTCCCTTTGATATGCTTGATATTAAAATCGTACACACAGAGAAACTCCAACCACCTACTATGCCTAGCGTTCAAGGTTGGTTGATCAAACAAATACTTCAGACTGTTATGGTTTGTTCTCAGTTCGAACTTCCTTCCCATGAGGTAATGCCTCCACTTCTTTAGAGCATGTACTATGGCTGCCAACTACAAATCATGAGTTGCATAGTTCCTTTCATGCTCTTTCAACTTTCTGTATTCATAACAAATTATGAATCCATTATGACTGAGGACTCCTCCCAGTCCTTCTTTGCACGCATTAGTGCATACCACAAAATATTCATTTGGATATGAAATCCTCAATATTGGAGCACTGGTTAATAGTGCTTCAATTGCTGAAAATTTTTCTCACAATCCTTTGTCCACTGAAACTTCCTCTCCTTCCTTTGCAAGGAAGTGATAGGGTGAGCTGTCCTCGAGAACCCTGCGATAAACCTTCTGTAATAACTATATAAACCCATGAAGGATCTAACTTATGTCACTTTCTTTGGCATTGACCATCATCTAATGGCCTCAGTCTTCTTAGGATATACAACTATCCCATCCTTCGAAATAATATGCCCCAAGTAATGGATCTGTTTTTGATAAAATGATCACTTGCTCAGCTTGGCATACAATTGGTGCTCTCTTAGCACCCACAACACCATCCTAATATGTTGTTCATGCTCTTCCTCTGACTTGGAATACACCAGAATGTCATCCAGGAAGACTATGACGAACTTGTCTAGATAGTCCCTGAATACACCATTCATCAGGCACATAAAAACAATGGGTGTGTTTGACAGCCCAAATGACACCACTATGAACTCGTAATGACCATACCTTGTTCTAAAGGCGGTCTTGCTGATGTCTTCATCCTTGATCCTTACCTAGTGATATCCCAACTTGAGGTCTATCTTCAAAAATATCTTCGCATCCTTCAACTGATCGAAGAGGTCATCAATCCTCGGCAAGGGATACATGTTCTTTACAGTCACTTTGTTCAATTGACTGAAATCGATACACAATCTTAGCGTTTTGTCCTTCTTCTTCACGAACAGGACCAGGGATACCTAAGGTGACACACTTGGGTGTATGTACCCCCTCTTTAGAATCTCTTCAAGTTGCAATTGCAACTCTTTCATCTCTGGAGTACTCATTATGTAATGAGATTTCGACACTGGAGCTGCTCCAGGCATCAAGTTTACAAAGAAGTCAATATCTCTCTTCAAGGGTAATCCGGGTACCTCTTGAAATACATGTTCAAACTCCTCTAGAACCACATGATCTCCAATACTTGACACCTTATCTGTAGGTGTTTCCTCCACATGATATGCAAATAATTGACAACCTTTTCTGTAGCACTTCCGCAACTGCATTGTTGATATTTCTCTGATAACAAAAACTCTGGGAATTCCTTGGACTATTTTCCAATTCTCTTCCTCATCCAGGCAAGTGAATGCCTTTTTACGACAATCCAATATGTCATGGTATTGGTTCAACCAGTCCATTCCAATTAGATAGTCATAAGAACCTAAAGGAAAAATATTCAATTCATCCTTTGTGCTCAGTCCCTTCATATCCACTAGACATGACTTAACTAACTCAATAACTTTTCTCTTGGTTCATGTAGCCAGCTGCACTAACCAAGACTTTCGATGTTGGATTCTCGACAAATGCAAACTTTCCACCACTCTAGGATCTATATAACTATGGCTATCCCCTAAATAAATTAAAATATTAAATGGTTGGTTGTTAATCATACCTTCTACTTCAATCATGTGTGATTGAAATTCAGCTTGCTTGTTGTCCAGGGATGCATAGATCCTTGGCATTCTACTGCCCATGTCCTCCATTGTTTCAACTTGCTGAATATTATGGACAACTCTCACTTTTCCCTTTTTGTAGGGACAATCTCTGTACTTATGGTTTCCCTGACAACCCAAACATTGAATGGGCATCTGTCTTGGCCTTTGTTGCCCCACTTCAGCCATTCTCAACTCTCTAAACAATGGATGTCCTTGAGGACTATTTTTGAAAAAGGGAGGTTTGTTTCCCTTTTTCCTCTGCTCTTTCTTAAACTTCTTCTGGTCATCCCAAGCCTTCTGAAAGACAGGCTTTTATCTTTGTTGTTCATATAATAATTTCTCTCTTCTTATCGTTTCTTCCATGGTCTTAGGGCCATCATACTAGATCTTGTCCCCAATGAAATATGGCAATCCACTCAAATACCTTTGAATCTTGACAGTTTCTTCTTTGATGAACGGAACATACTTTAGCAATTCCAAAAACCTGCGTTCATACTCATCAATGGTCATGTTGCCTAGATTGAGTTCAAACAACTCTTTCATCTTTCTATCATAATATCTCTTAGTCAAATACTTCTTCTTGAAATACCTCTTGAATTCCTTCCAAGTGATATCTTTCTCTCTAATGTGTTGCACCTGCACAAGTTGATCCCACCACATGGATGCTTTTCCTTTTAGTTGATACATCGAAATTATTTGTTTCACATGAGAGGAATAATTCTGTAGTTGGAAGTATTTCCTCATACCAAGCAACCATGTTTCGACATCTTCCTTCCTTTGATGTTCTCCATCAAACATAGGAGGCTTAATCTTGTTCATCTCTCCCTTCAATTCATCCACTCCAGATCTCCTGTGTTTTTTGGTAGGAGATTGGCTTGAACAATTGTGTGCCCTTCTCTTGGAGCGACCTTGGGAGTGATGATGGTGTCTACCAACACTCCTTGACCTTCTTCCCTCAGAATTCTGATGACTCCCTATTCTGCTCAAGTCACTCTCCTTATCCAACTTCTTTTTTATTCTCTCCAAACTCTTTAACAACTTTATGTTGAATTCTCCTTGTTTTTCCTAAGCTTTTCTGAGCTTTCTGGTATCTGCTCAGTGAGTTTGGGCATATTTTTGCAATCCTTCAATGATCTTCCTCATGCTTCCTTCCTTATCTATATCGTCTCCATGGCCATTGGAGTTTGATCCTTAAACTCCCAAATGAGCATCCATTCCTTATTATTCGTCCTCGGAACTAGAAGTAGTCTATGCCCTTTCCATTTCTTTTACACTCAGTGGCAATTCTACTCGGTTCTAGCACTCGCTAAAATTTTGCAAACACAATGTGCAAACAACCAGAATTTGTCAGGCCATTGTTTCTTAACCAATTCCACAGCATTCATAAACAACTTGATTCAAGAAAACATTCGGCTTTCATGAATTTTCCAAGCTCTGCTCGGCTCTGTAGGAAACTTAGGCCTTAGCCCCTTTTCTCTCAGTTCCCCAACCCACAGGACCATGGGTCATGACCAAGCACTAGATCGTCAAGGTTCTCTAATCAGAACTTCGGGTTTTTGGGTTTCAAGATTTCGGTCCTGGAGGCTCTCACACTCACTTCCCTCTCCAACTCCCGACTTCCAAACTTTCGACCTTTCTAACCACCGGGCCCACAACACAACTGTCACCAACCATGGTGGTGACACATGGTGTACTTAAGAAGTTCCATGTTACCTAAGGTGACGACATCCAACCCCATTGCATCTACTTTTCCTTCGGGGCCCACTGGCACATGGCACATATCCCATGGGTCCACATCCATCCAAGTGACGTCAACCTGACCCACTACTTCAGCTCTTCGGGATTTCGCGATTTCGAGTTTTGGGATTTTGTGCATTAGGACATCCCACTTCTCTCGAAATCTGAACTCCCAAAATTACAATCTTCTCTTCTGGTTGATCCAATGGTCCTGATTTCCCCATGATCCGACGACTCAGATTTCATCAGGATTTCGCATATCGGGATTTTGTGTGTCGCGAGGTCGAAAGAGTTTCCACCTCCATCCTCCTAATCCCAAAAATGTCAAAATTCTTCCTAGACAATTAACGGTCCAGATCTCTCATGGATCAATGGTTGTGATCCAATCACGAATTCGCGTTTCACAAATTCTCATGAACTTTCCCTTTGACCTTTTTAAGTCACAAGTCAGCGAAAGGTTGATCGCTCTCCATGTGTCCCTTCCGATGGACGGTTAGGATTGATGTGGCTTTTCTAGTTGCAAATCTCCGATGTATGTGGATCTCTGCTACGTGTCCTTTTCGATGGATGGTCCTGATGATGTTGGGGCTTCGTGTATCATGATTTCCACACTCCTATGCAACTCCAAAGGGTTTTAAACCTTGTGCACATTCCCTGGATCCAACGGTTGTTCTTCCACATGCTCAGATCTAATAGCCCAAATCTGATCTCTTCTATACGCTCTCCTAAGTGTCAGGACGTGGATTCGATAGTCCTAATATTCTCCTTTACAGTTGATCTGCAGCTGTGGTTTTATTCTGCCGCTACTCCTCCTGAGCTTCGTAACACGACCAAGTAACCCATTGACACTCAAAAACATTCTAAGGTTCGAAATTAGTCCTTCGGACACAATTTAATCTCGAAACCTTGGGTCCAGATACCACTTATCCAGCCCATCCAGGCTCAGCGTTGAAACCATGGGATTTGATACCATATTGTAACATCCCCAGCCATCAACCCACTTGTCGGGCAACACTACTATGCAGAAACATTCTCATACTTATGTAGTATGTACTTAAATGATATTAAATGGATTAACAAAGTAAACAAATAATTACTGCTAATATATAGAATTAATGGAATCGACAGTAATATCATTGCAACAAAATACATGATAATATTGCAATCATCACATACATGCATTTTAATTGAATTTAAGTGCATACTACATACGTATGAGAATGTTTCTGCGTAGTAGCATTTCCTGGCAAGTGGGTTCCCTTTGTGATTGACCGGTGTATTACCATGAATTTTGTCTGGTCTCTATGTTTAGCCTCCATCCTCGACCTCTACATAATTTCCCTATCACACATCCTGAAAATGGTAATCCGTGGGCTGATTTTTGTCTTCTGTGGAACCCGACACCTAGATAATCACTTGAGCATGTTGTGTTTTAGCATCTGGTCGTTTCCATTTATGGGACTATGCCCATGTTCTATTTTGGTCATCATCCTTGTCTCAACTGAGTGTTGATGTTGTTGCGGTTGCATTCACCCAATTGGAATTGAGTTGAAGAGTGTGCTGAAGAATCGGGTTGTCAGGGCCGTGGTAGAAGAGGTAGGTTGTCAGGCCTGTGAGAATATATCTCCAGGAGAGAGATTCTACTGGGGAAGTGGTTTTCTTCCAGAGAGAGTCCAACACCAGCTACGGAGCTCTAAGAATTCCTGATTTGGCCTATTGTTGAGGCCCAGAAGGGAGGTGAAGCACCGATGGACTGTGCTTGTGAAGGTGTATACTCCCAGGCGGAACAAGCCTTTGAGGAATGAGATTTCATGAGTAGTGGGCATAAGAAGGCTCCTTTAGAGAATACTTTCGGTTGTTTTGTGCATTTCCCCCGTAACATCAGCCTAGTCTAGGATTCCCTTACCTTGGGTGGAGATTAGTCCTAGCTCGGGGGTGACCCACTGCTGAGCATGATGAGCAGTGTGGTCTAAGGCTAGGAGGTTTGTGGAAGGTTTGCACATCGTTGGTGGATTTACTACAATTTCAAAGATAAGTATATGCATGTGTTTAAATTCAATTAAAATGCATGTCTGTGATGATTGCAATATTATCATGTATTCTGTTGCAATGATATTACTTGTTGGTCACTGTAATTGCTTATTAACTAAACAATCAAGTGTTACATAAATTGTCTACCCAGGGAAGTCTGTTTATTTCAAAGGCAATCACACACTGTATATGCTCAATCTCAAAAGCAATCTAGAGTTGTAGTAAAAGTACATTAATCACACCTTGCCTTGAACAAACTGAAGTCCTACTTTGAATTACAGAAAAGCAACCTACCTATTGCAGAGTTCAAATTTTAAAGAAATTATTATCAGAAGAATCCTAGATTACATTAAGAAACAACAACCTAGGAAAGAAATCTTTCAAGATACTGAAAAAGAAAAGACCAACTATTCTGTAACAGAGAACATGACCCTATTCCCCAAGCAGGAATCTTCAACACCTGTTTTCGACTATCACACTTTCATGAACTCATTACTAATCAAAATGATTGACACGTACTGAAGGATAATCATCTCCTAACAGAGAACATGACCCTATTCCCCAAGCACGAATCTTCAACACCTATCTCTGATTATCACACTTTCATAAATTCATCAGACATAATTACTGATCAGAATGATTAACAGCTACCCAAGCATGAATTATATGAAAACAATGTAACAACCAGTAAAACAGAGTTTCAGCAAAACAGAGTTTCAGCAAAACAGAGTTCAGTAAAGTAGAGTTTCAGCAAAACATAATTTAATCAAGGATTGAACAGAACTAATGGGTGAATCTTGTGAAGAAGGTGGGCCCTCCCTTCTCTCAAGATTCCCCAGAAATGAAAGGAACTAAGAAGGAATGCTCAGAATAATATTTTATTCATCTGTCAACTGTATCATGTTACAATGTCTAAAGTGGACACGCCCTTCTTTGTAATTCCCTTCTAGCCAAAAAAAGGATCCCCTCTAATGATGATTTTCCCTTATTTAAAGAGGAGAATCCCCTCAATACAATTGATCATCAAATTGCATGTGCACATACAAATCCTATTCTTAGTCGGATATTCTATACTGGAATAGGATATCTTGATCTCCCGTAACAAAATGCTATTACAATAGTTGGACTATTGCGTCCGGTGTAATAACTTCTTTATTTATCTTCTTGTTACTATTGTTGTATATTGTTTCAGCATCGCAAATCACAGTCTGTTTCAGCAACGGGATTTGTGTTCTGACTGTTTCAGCAACGTGGTCTTAAGCAGCAACGATGGTTATGATGGATTAAGGTGCGGCTGTTGTGGCCAATGTAATAGCTCCTTCTTACTGTTGTGTGAATTGATGTTTCAACATTGCAGACCACAGACTGTTTCAACAACGGGGTTTGCGTGCTTTTGACTGTTTCAGCAACGAGCCTTCAAGCAACAACAATAATCTGTAGTTCAAACTGTTTCAGCACTATATATTTCTGATCGATGGTTAAGTATGAGAGTAATGTAAAGTTACATGTAAAACAAATTAAACATATAGCAAAGAGAAGATACGTTATATACCTTTGGAAAGATAGGGTAAGGTGATAATGTAAGCTTAAATGTGAGTGGAAAAAGGATGTAATGGTAGAAAAAAGTGTGAACAAAAAGGTACATTATAGGGTCCTAACATCCCCCCCAACTAAAAGGTTGCATGTCCTCAGGCAACTTCAATCTGAATTAGAATCTGAATATCGACTCTGAGCGTGCAAATTACTTAAGCAGTAGCTGTGGAAAGTGTTGTCTGTTGGAGCTCTAAATCCTTGAACGCGTTGTAGCCTTGGCCAAGCTGTTGTTTCAACCTTCTTGGGGAACTTATGATGAACTTGATATTTCTCTTCTGGCATCCACAAAATAGGAAAATGGAACTGATAACCTATCCATCTTTCAGCACATTGCTGAACGCATTTGATGTAGCTAGGTACTCGGGAGATTGTTGTCTCAAGATTGGTAGGACTAAAGGGGTTGTGTTCCTGTCTTTTCTCAGACAATTGTTGCCAAAACATGTTATTTTCTTGTAGGGAAGCGATCTTTGTGGATTTAATAGACTGTTGACAATCTTGAAGTACTGTTGTCTGTAGTTGTCGAATATATTGAATCATCCCTGGTTTCTTCAAAAACTGATAATACTCTGCAACAAAGGTGGCAGCATTCCATGGTTATGTTTGTATCTAGAGGAGGTGGTTATCCTCATTATGCTTGGCAGATAGGAATTCATTCTGCCATGTAATCCGATTGTTAAGAAAGGAGGTGAGTGCCCAAATCTAGATATCACCGACAAGAGGGTTAAGGTTAAGTTGTCGATTCTTAGGGATGGCCTCATTATGAAGATATACCTCATAGAGGAGGTGTTGATCAATAGTAGAAGCTTCTGCAAAGGTTCTAACAAAATCTATTGGATTTAACACTACGTGGGGTCTACCCTCTTTGATTGATTTAATATGAAAAAATCTAAGTCGTTCTATGAGGAAAAGAGAGTAATTGGAGGATGGTTTTCTTTCAGCCAACAATTTTTGTGCCAAGTCAAACATCAAGAGAAATTTTCCTTTTAGCTCTTTATTCTACTTCTTATGGGCATGGGATTCTTGGTTTGTTTGCTCCAAATCTTCTCAGCTTGAATACATGTGGTTTAGCCAGAGTAGTCTGTGCTCCTGCAGGCTTTTGTCCTGTGTAAGAGCAGACTCTTTTTTCCATTTGTCCATTATCGCCTACTCATCCCATGGTTGAGTTTGTGTTTCAGCATCGCAAGTGATAGGCTGAGGTAGGGTCTGAGTGGATTGTTCCACAACAGTATGGGTATTGATCTTGCTATGAGGGAAGATTCATCAATAGGCAGTGTTTGTGCAACTTTATTAATAAAAAAAGGGGCTTCAGATGTGGTAGTTGTAGGCTAGGGTTCATTTTGAATTTTGGAAGGTCCTACTGGTTCTTGTGTAACAACAGGGTTTTATTCTTTGATTGCAAAAGTCATGGGTTCAGGGGAAGCTCCAGGCATTGGAATTTGAGTTACTTTGTAGTTTGCTTGATAATAAATGTCCCCATAGTGACTGCACATATACTCTCTACATTGATTCTCTTTTGTATTTTCCTCTGTCATGGTCGCTATGCGAGCTAGGGTATACAATTTAAGTTCCTTATCGTAGGCTTCCTTTACCATTACTAGCTCTTGCTTGTAGGCTTCCAGTTCATACCTTATGAACTCATTTTCTTGTAAGACAGAGGCCATTGTTGGTTCTGGTTATTGATATTTCATGGGTATATTAAGAGCGATGACTGGTTCTTGTGTAATAGTCACGACCACACTAGATGGTTCTTTTGGAGCAACTACAGGATCAACTGATTCTTGTGTTTCAACTTCTTGATGTAGAGAAAGTAGTGTTGCGACACCTTGGGCATATGATTCCTGTATTTTGATAACAATATCAGCAGCTGGTTCTTGTGTTTCAGCTACTGAATGAGTAGCTGGTTCTTGTGTTTCAGCTACTAGATGAGTAGTTGGTTCTTGTGTTTCAGCTACTTGATTTAAAAAGGATGATGTCGCAGTACACTAGGCCTCTGGTTCTTGTGTTTCAGTGCCCATGGGTGGAATAGGTAAAAATTCTAGAATTTGGGAGGGTGGAGGTGTATGGGGTTTTAGCCAGATGGGTTGGGGGTTTAGGGCAGTGGCAGTAGTGGCTGCTCTTGTTGAGGTCCTTGTTCATTTTTTTTGTAAAATTGAGGGAAAAGGAGGAATTTGCTTCTTTCGTTTGCGTGAGGGTTTTTCCTCAGTGATGGGGCAGGGAGAGTTGTCTGGTTCAGAATCATTGCTAAGGATATGAACGGTAGGAGTGGATGATTCTGGTAAGATGTGGGGCAGGCTTGGTATGGTAGGAAGGTTAATTGGATTAATTGGGTCTGTAGGCGGACTGTTAGGTACTTTCGGAGGATTTGGAAGGTTTTGTGGTTGTTGTTCCTGAAGATTTTCAGGATGTTCAACAGCTTCTTGAGGGTCTATGGGTGGGTTGTTTAGGGGAGGTTTTTCTTGGGAAAAACCCTTTTGGATGAGTATTTGAGCGAGACGGTGATGGGTGAGGGAAAGGGTGAAATTTTTAGCCTTTTTACAGTAGTGCGACATATTTCTAAGACATCCGAGCAGATAGTAGGGAATATTCACCAATCTAGCATGTCGTAAATGAGACAACAAGACAAAATCATACTGGTAGACTACCTAGTATCGACCTTCATAGGTGAGGTAGTGCTTGACAAACTCTGGAACTTTCGGCCAAGGAGGCAGCAACGAGCTAAGTCAAACACCCCGACCTTTAGGCTCAATTTGTTCCCCTGGCAAGAGAAAATCCTGCTAGGCATTAAGGATAATGTGTTTGCGGCTGAACCAACGAATGCCAGTGACAGGGAGACTGAAACCTGTGCTATATCATCCTCTGTGACTGGAATCCGAACCCCTTGAACAATGGAATAATCTTCCTGAAGATTTCGAGCAAATTGAAGAACCTGTTCTTGATCAAATCCCTGGAGCCTCTGAAAATAACCTAGCCAGCCTGCCTGTAGAAAAATTTGATAGACTTCTGGATATAATTCTAACAGGGTTGTCGTGGCGGGTTCGTATTGTATAACAGGGCCTCCATATCTAATAGCTCAGTAAAATGCACCGTTAGGGAGTCAAGTAACTGCTTTTGAGCAGAGTAAGTTTTGCGGGTGAAGGCATGCAAATGGTGGTGAAATAAACGAAAGGATGGGTAAAAAAATGATGGTAGTCGGTTCCTGTGAAATGATGGTATAAGATTTCGATATTCCCCCCCCCCCTCAAGTACGACTAAAATAATGATTTTACATGAGTG
>ML795803.1:190380-206305 GCA_009831015.1 Picea engelmannii
TCCCCTTTTGGGCTTATAGTTATAACAATATATATGAGTTTGGAACCATCGCCAAGTTTGGATTTGATGTTTAGATTTATCAGAGTTGTAGTTTAGGCACCAGATTTGGCGGGACTCCTTCAGATTTGGCAGGCCCTTTTTTTTATTTTTGAAAATCCTGTTTCGGGCCCTCATTGGGCATTTTCCCACTGCCATGTGGCAGCCCATGACTGGGCCATGTGGCATCCAACCATTGGCCCATGCCATCCACTTGCACAGTCACCTTACCACGTCAGTCTGCCACGTCCCATACGGTCTTCCACGTGATTGTACAGACTGCCACATGGCACTTCCTCATGGTTCACATGTTGACCCGAAAATGCTGAAAACGAGTGAAACGTGGCAGCCTCTGGTGCTGCCACATCGGCATGATGACATCATCATGACACGTGTCACCCTCTACCTGTGCCATGTATACAGCTTGAGTGGGCCTAATGGTTAAGAACATGTGTTTCATGTTAAGAGATCACAGGTTCAAATCCAAAGGGAGGGTAGGGTATGTATACCTTCGTAGACTTTACCAGTCAAATCGTTGGGCGGAGGGGGGTCCCTTATCCCACAAACAAGGGGGTCTCATACACCAATTTGGTGTGTTGGCTTGGTCGTGACCTTAAAAATAGATTATTTATTTATTTATTATATTGTATGGATGTTGACATTATTCGTACTGATGTTGACATCGATAGTACAGATATTGACTCATTCATGTTAACTAGGCTAGGTTGACCAAAATGTTGACTGCAATTATCTTTTGATCTGTAACTCTGTTTGACGAGTCGTTTACGTCGTTGTAAATCTTGTGACACGATCTTCGTGATGATGCCAATTTCACTAAGTTTTGAGGACTTTGAATTTTTTCCCTTTCTCTATCTACTGAGGCCATTATGATCTTCCTGAGTTTCTTCTGTGAATTCTAAGTTGTCCTCAGTCTTCTCTAGATCCTTTTTGGGTCACGCCTTCCCATTGAGAGATTTTTGGACCACCAAAATTTTTCATCAATCAACAGATAAGTGAGGGAAGATTTTCCCCACCTCGTCCTTCTCAATCCACTTTGTCTTGCTTGGATGTGTTCCCTTTAAGCCTACTCGAAGATAATCAACATCACCCCAACGTGAATTCCTCATCCTTCTGTCCAGGATAATATATTCCTTTAACTCATCCAAGTACTCTGGAGAAAACTCATCAACTGAAGGTATTGAAACTTCCTCACCCTGATCCATGATCATGGGAGGCTAAAAAATTTTCAAGTTCTCCACATTTACTACTGAGTATATCTTCATATAAGGTGGAAGATCTAGACGAAAATCATTGGCACCACTTTTCTCTAAAATAGTGAAGGGTTCATAACGAATGGGCTTGAGTTTCTTGTCTTCACCCTTCAATCTTTCCTTGTTGATGTGAATCCATACCTAGTCTCCAACCTGGAACTAATGATCAACCTTTTGTTTGTCATGTCGAGCTTCATATTGTGCTTGAATTTTCTCTAATTGTTCCATGGTTGCTTGATGTACCTGTTGGATCCTTTGGATGAACTTGTGGGCTTTGTCTTCATTTCTTTCTTCATTTGAATCAACATCTCTCCCATGCATCAAGTCCAAAAGAACCTTAGGTAAATACCCAAAACATGTCTCATAAGGATAACACTGAGTGGAGGAATGTAAATATCGATTGTAAGCATGTTGTACATAGGGTATATGTTCATCCCATAACTTGGGATGCTTGTTGCAGTAGCCTCAAAGAAAAAGTACCATTGTTCGGTTAACAACCTATGTCTATCCGTCGGTCTGTGGATGGAAAGCAGTGCTCCTCTTCAACTTGGTGTCCATCATTCTCCACAAGACTATCCAAAAATCCCCAAGGAATCGAGTATCTTGATCCGAGATAATGGATGTGGGTAACCCAAAGTGAACCCAAACATAATGAAAGAAGAGATTAACAATCTGCTCAACAGTGATCTACTTTTTACATGGCATTAAGATACACATCTTGTTGAACCTATCCACTACAACATACAAATAGTCATGACCCATTTTCGACATTGGTAAACCCCCTACAAAATCCATTTGGATACTTTCCCATGGATGGGATGGAACAGGAAGTGTTGAGTATAGCCCCATTTTTCTATTAGTGGGATTACAAGTAGAACACATCACACACCCATTTACATATTTAGTTACAATTGCTTTCATCTGAGGCCAATAACAAAACCTCTGCAGATGAGCCATAGTCTTTCCTACCCCAAAATGCCCAGACACTGTTAGAATATAGAAGATTGTGCTCGTTTTACCATTGATGATACCCTCGTCACCCAACCATAGGCCGAAGCCACCCTCCAAGCACCTTGACCTTGACAGAGAAGAGAATCATGGTAGCAATCCAATAGCCAAGAAAGGATAATGCACCAAGAAAGAATAGAAACCAAGTTGATAAGATAATCCCACCCAGAGGCTAGTGCACACCTTCCTAGAGACTTGCACACAAGCTACTACTGCACCTGCACAGATCCAATTCTCTCTGCAATTGTTGAGATGTGAATAATGAGAACTGGCGCCCTGTATTTATAGTAGTCTGGCAGGCTTTACTGGGGATGACTTCTCCTTCTGAGTACTAATAAATTCATTTTAAATATATTTCTGCAGCTGACAACTTGTCTAGGGTTTCCTTCACTTCTTTGCTTCCTTCTGGAGTATTCTAATCTCATCATAGGTCACAATAGAGGTTCATACCTCCCAAATCTACCATAATATTAACACTCCCTCCTAGCTATGGAGGTATGGTCTTGAGCACAACAGACCATTCAACTGGTAGCAACATGAGCACCGTCATTATTATCCAACTGGATAATCTCCTATGACAATTGGTACAATATCAATTGATAGAAGACACCTGTGTTTATTCAAGGTAGTATGTAACTACTCAAACCGTGACACATAGTCACAAACAGTGGAACAAATCCACCACAATAGTATATCTCTACTGTTTGGAGACAGGCAGTATCCATAACAATCATCTGATGCCATCCTGCACAGAAAAATATTGTTAAAATAATTTGAATCATCTGGGCCAATCTTTCACTCACGTCTGTGAGATATGAAAGAATATCTTCCCTCAGTATAGAACATCAGTAATGGGCTATCTGCCCTATTCTTCTCAAACAAGGAAGAAGGATTGTTTCTGATTTCTGAGCCTGGACCATTCCTCATCATGGGCCATTCTTCTTACACTAATCAAAGTGCACCCTGGACAGAATGTACAAACCCTAAGGAATGTCTGAGTTTGGACCATTCCCCACCCTGGGCCATTCCTCCTACACTAAAGTGCACCCTGGCGAGAATGTATAAACCCTAAGGAATGTATGTCTTTGATTGTTGAGCCTGGACCATTCCCCACCCTGGGCCATTCCTCCTACACTAATCAAAGTGCACCCTAGAGAGAATGTATAAACCCTAAGGAATGTTTGTCCCTGATTGTTGAGCCTGGACCATTCCCCACCCTGGGCCATTCCTCCTACACTAATCAAAGTGCACCCTAGAGAGAATGTATAAACCCTAAGGAATGACTGTCCAGACCATTTCCTTTGTTAACCACAAGAGGAAAAGGTTGTCCTGTATCAACCTCCAAAACGGACCATTCCTCATGTTAACCACAATGAGAAATCATTGTATGGCGAGTGAGCCAGTCTTCTTGAGTAACCCTCAAGAAGAGAGACTGGCCTAGACCACTCCCCATGTTAACCACAATGGGAATTCGATGTCTATGATACATCATCAATCAGACTACTTCCCATGTTAACCACAATGGGAAGTTACTGTCCGTCAGAAATCTCAATCCACTTTCCGAACAGGAAAGAATATATCCAATCTGGGCTATTTTTCAAATTACAAAGATAAATAATATTTTCAGTTCTCCCTCTTAATCTGGAGAGTCATTTATTCACAAAAATAAATGTTTTCAATAATATTTTTTAGTTCTTTCTCCTAACTTGGAGAGTCTTCCCTTTCATCTAAGGGAGTTATTTCCACGATCCCCATCTTCTCTAGTAAATATGCAAACTTAATTCTAGAAAGAGGTTTTGTCAAAATGTCTATTGTCTGCTCATCAGTGAGGATATACTCGAGCTTTACCTCTCCTTCCTGGACTTTATCTCGAATAAATTAGTATTTGATCTCAATGTGCTTCGACCTTTCATGAAACACTGGATGTTCTGATAATCTTATACAACTCTGATTATCACAATATATTATTGTCGATTCTGGAATCTAATCAAATAAATCGAATATTAACTTCCTTAGCCATATTTCTTTTGTGCATGCTTCACATGCTGCCATATACTCTTCTTCTGCTGTGCTGAGTGCGATAGAATTCTGTTTCATGTTGCCCCAAGATATCATAGCGGAGCCCAAGATGAAACACATACCTGAAGTGCTCTTTCTATCTTCTGCACTTCCTACCCAATCAGAGTTTGTGAATCCATGAAGTTTGATATCACTGGATGCAGTATATCTCAAGCCATAGTTTATTGTTCCACGAATATATCTTAGGAAATGCTTTGTAGCTATCCAATGCTCTTGTCTAGGTTCCACCTGGAACTGACTTAATGTATTTACAACAAAGCAAATATCTAGTCGAGTATTTACCAAATACATCAATGATCTAATTAGTTGTCGATATAGAGATGGATCTACTGGATTGGAATCTGGGACTTTCACTTTTCTTATATCTACATTCATAGGAGTGTCCATGGACTTACATTCCATCATTCCAAACTTTTGAAGGATCTTTATTTCGTACTTTCCTTGTCCAAGGAATACTTCACCATGCTTCTGCCATACTTCTAGTCCCAAGTAATAATGCATGAGACCTAGATCTTTCATATCAAATTCAAAGGATAATTCCTTCTTGCATTGGATAATGAGAGATTCTTCACCTATTATGAATAGATCGTCAACATATAATAGTAGAATCATAGGTGCATTATCCACGAATTTGTAATAAAGGTTTGGATCTGCATGACACTTGGAGAAACCAAGTCTTGTTAGATAGTTGTCCATTCTAGCATACCAAGCCCTTGGAGCTTGCTTGAGTCCATATAGAGCTTTCTTCAATCTGCAAACGTGAGTTTCTCTAGAATGTACCTCGAATCCTTGAGGTTGTTCAATATACACTTCTTCTTCAATACCTCCATTGAGGAAGGTTGTCTTTACATCCATCTGGTGTAGATTCCATCCCATGGAAGTGGCAATAGATTTGATAGCTCTGATGGATTTATACCTAGCCACCGGAGCAAAGGTTTTGTCATAATCTTCTCCCTCCTTTTGGGAGAGCCCTCTGGCCACAAATCTTGCCTTGTATTTATCCACACTTCCGTCTGTTGCATGTTTGATCTTGTATACCCATTTTGAGGTTACCACTGATTTTTCTTTAGGTCTAGGTACAATTTCCCATACTTCATTTTTCATAATGGATTGATGTTCTTCCGCCATAACTTCTTTCCATTGTCCTTTTTGGACTGCTTCTTCAAATGTGGTAGGTTCTTCATCTAGAAGCTTCGTCATGTATGCTGCATAACTTGAGAATCTTTTCGGTCTTTTACTCTTCTTGGATGTTCCTTCTGGAACCTCGAGTCTTTCTACGTCTTATAATGTAGCTTCAAGCCAAGATGGTTGTTTCTTGGTCTTTGGTATGATATCTGAATCAATGTTCTCACATTGCTCCATAGGATGATCAGGTTGATCCTTTACGTTATTTTCATTTTCTGTGTTTTCTTCATTAGGTTCTTCAAGTTATTCTTCTTCTATAATTTCTTCAATGGATTTCCTGAAGGCCATCCTTTCATTGAACATTACGTCTTTGCTAACTTCTATCTTGTGTTGTTGTAGAATATATATTCTATAGGCTTTGGATGAATCACTATATCCCACAAATATCCCCTTCTTTCCTGAGGGTTCTAGTTTATTCCTTTTGTCTTTGGGAATATGAGAGTAAACTGGACATCCAAATATTCTTAGGTTTTCCACGCTAGGTTTCTTACCTGAGAAGGCTTCTTCTGGTGTCATGTCCTTCAATATACGATGAGGGCTTCTTTTCTATACATATATTGTCGTCATTGCTGCTTCTCCCCATAGAAACATGGATAGACCATGATTGTACAATAAGGCTTTTACCATTTCTTCGATAGATCTGTTCTTTCTTTCTATTACACTGTTTTGTTGAGGATTATGAGGAACAATCAGCTCCCTCCTAATCCCTACTGATTTGAAGAATGCAACAAACTCCTTCGAGGTGTATTCTCCTCCATTATCTATTCTTAATGTCTTGATCTTCTTGTTCGTGAGGTTTTCTATTTCTACCTTGAATTCTTGGAACTTGCTGAATACTTCGTCTTTTGATTTCAATAGGTATAGCCATGTCTTTCTTGAATAGTCATCTATGAAGATTACGTAGTAAAGATATCCTCCTAGAGATCTGACTGGCATTGGACCACAAACATCTGAGTGTATTAGATCTAGGATTTCCTTGGATCTGTTGTTGCTTCTTGGGAATGGTTTCTTGATATTCTTCCCAAGGGCACATCCCTTGCAGATTCCTTCATGTGTAGATTTCAATTATGGTATTCCTTCAACCATTTTTCTGAGAAAAGGTAATGCTTGATAATTGATATGAGCGTACCTTCTATGCCAAAGCTCATTAGGGTTGACTTCGTCATGTACTAGAGCTTCTTCATTTTATTCTAGTAGTCTATACATATTTCCTTCACGACTTCCAATAACCCTAGCATCCTCTATGCTAAAATTCTTATGACATGATAACACCTTTCCATTCATGAAGGCTATTATGTTTCCTTTGTCTTCTAAACATGATATTGATACAAGATTCTTTTCTAAACTAGGTACATATAAAACATTTCTTAAGTGAACATGATTACCTGATTCCAATTTGACAGAGGCTTGTCTAAATCCTTCGACGGGGTAAGTGCTTTTGTCTCCAAGCTCCACTTTGTACTATGTCTTTCTCTCATTTAGATTTGAGAGTCTAGCTTGATCTCCCGTCATGTGCCTGGAAGCTCCACTATCGATTATCCACATGTCATTTTCAATCGTCCCAGTAAGTTTTGAGTAGTGTAAAAGACTTATTGTTTCACACATGTCTTCGGTTGACTGGTAACTAGTCATGCCTTGATCCAAAACTTCAACTTCGTCATTTCTGTCTTCTGAGAGAGCCAAGAGGTGCGCTGAGTTAGGGCACATCTGAATATCTTATTCTTGAGCGAGATGCTCCATCACAAGGTGTCGGATAGGATATTTAGGGTTTCTGCAACTACTTCTGCTAGTAACCCTAGCTGCAGTGTTTTTGGAAGCTGCTCCTGCTAGTAACCCTAGCTGCAATTCCTCAGCGAGCTCAATATCTAGCGGCTATGTTTCCTTCCATTGTTTTAGCCTAGATGAAGGGGGGTGTGGGCCCATAACCTATTAGAATATAGAATATTGTGCTCATTTTACCATTGATGATACCCTCGTCACCCAACCATAGGCTGAAGACACCCTCCGAGCACCTTGACCTTGATAGAGAAGAGAATCCTGGTAGCAATCCAATAGCCAAGAAAGGATAATGCACCAAGCAAGAATAGAAACCAAGTTGATCAGCTAATCCCACCCAGAGGCTAGCACACACCTTCCTAGAGACTTGCACACAAGCTGCTAATGCACCTGCGCAGATCCAGTTCTCTCTGTAATTGCTGAGATGTGAATAATGAGAACCAGTTCCCTGTATTTATAGTAGTCTAACAGGCTTTACTGGGGTCGACTTCTCCTTCTGGGTACTAATAAATTCATTTTAAATATATTTCTGCAGCCGACAACTTGTCTAGGGTTTCCTTCACTTCTTTCCTTCCTTCCGGAGTATTCTAATCTCGTCATAGGTCACAATAGAGTTTCATACCTCCTGAATCTACCATAATATTAACAGACACAAGAGAAGTGTGATCTTCTCATATTACATGGACTCGTTCACTTGTAGGAATACACAGTTTTCCAAGATGGTACACTAGTTTTCCCTGCAGACAATAGTTCTCAACCTTTGCACCATGGGTTAGCTTCTCATATACTTCTTTAAAATATTCATCAATGGCATATTGTTCCACATAGCTATCATGAGATAAAGAAGAATTCTTTAAAATAATATAAGCAGCAATAGGAGGTCTAGAAAGCATATCAGTTGCCTTGTTACTCGTACCCTTTTTGTACTTGATTACCAAATGAAATTGTTGTAGGAAACCCATCCATCTATAATGTCGAGATTGTTGCAGTTTGGACTATTCTTGGAGATATGTTGGCATCCAAACAACCATCTTGTTTTGTCGATTTTTGAAACACAAAATTGCAAAGAGAAAATTTTGTACCCGCTTCTTAAATTGTGTATACAACAGAATTGATTGTTTTTTGGGTGATTATTTTTGTTGATTGGTTGTTTTGATTTTATTTCATTGATAGATAAAGAGTTTACCCATTTCAATTTCATGACTCGAAAGAATTAAATTGAAATCTTTTCACAAGGACTTTGACTGAACTCTTAAGGTTTTCACCCTGTGTAATCAAACAAACTATTTGGAAAATCTAAAATCATAAAGCACTTAGACTACGTTTCAATGGTGAATGTGAAACCATGTTAAAATTTTGCAAAAAATTCATAACTTAAGGTTAAAACCAAATCGATGCGTTATTTATTCGATTTTATTAATAAACCAATTTTCAAAGTTTGATTTGTCTCTTATCCTTTGCGAATGTTGGTTATGTGTTTTTTTTGCCCCCACCATATGATTTGAATGTTATCATGAGTTGTTTGTCACTATCTTGTCAATGTATGACATGGTTAGTGTCCTTTCTATGAAATGACCATATCTATGTCATGATCATCAATAACCACATTCATTTTGTCTTCAAGATGGTCCTTCATGACCAGAGAGTAGGTTTTAGGAAACGAAGTGGGTTTTGAGTTTTCGGTCCTCTTGTTCTGGGTGGTTAATCATAGCTTGGGGTGGAATTCACGGTAGCATTTCTTCGAGCCCTTAGTTTTTGGTTCATCGTTAGCCATGAAAACTCAACCATTTATTTTTTGGGGTTGGCTCGAGCATAGGCCCCTCTGTTTTGCTTCTCCTAGTACATTGTTCGCAAGCTGATGGCCCCTATGGTTAGAGTGGATCCGAATGGCTCACAAGTTTTGTTATATCATGATGATGTTGTAGATGACCTGGTCCATTTCGGTTGGGTAAAATTCATTCAGTCTTTTGAGGGTTTCAACCTAGAGGTTGCACATGCCTTTGCCAAAACTTTCGACAGAACCAAAGCTAAGGTAGGTGACATTCAGTTGCAGGTGAGAGAGGAATCCATAGTCAAGGCAACTGGTTTGTCACAAAAGGTGATTGATGGTTTAAGAATCTGAAGATAGATGGTATACCATGACATTCCCTGTTAGTCTCCAAAAGGTCTCACTACAATGTGAATGGTATGCCTATACAATTGTTTAAAACCCGTTGGCATGGCTTATTGTTGGTAATAAAATAATTTGTTACTTGTGAAGGGAATTATGGGATGGTGTTTTTGTTTCACATATGATTGTTGATGATTTTACCAGGGTTCAAGTTGAATTTTCTTTTTTATTTTCTCAGGAGCCTTTAGAAAATGTCCAAGTTCTACCAGAGGTAGAACCCTAACCCCCAATCCAGCCTGTTCCATCATGGTTTGATTCGCATTCCGATGAATGCCCAATTGTTGAAAACAGGGGATACCTGGCAAAATTTTCTTCTTAGGAATGGGTTTGTTCCTTTGCAATATTAGCAACGTTTCTTATTTACCTCTGGGTAATGATGAACCTCTATGTCCAAGTATCTCTTCTCATTCTCTCCAAGATTTTTGAGTTGAGGTGCAGGTCTCGAAAGACTTTGTCTTGCCTACCAGTACTCCGATCAAGTTTCTTCCTATAACCGAAGTCACTTCCCAAAACCATGATTTCATTCCAAAGAGACCTTTGGAAGAAATCCTAAGTCATTTGAGGGATAGATAATCAAATGCCCCTAGTCTTGTACAACCTAAGATTACATATGATAACAATAAAATTAAAAGAAAAGGGAAGCAAATTAGACAGGATGCTAACGACCTGGATTTCAAAAATAAGAGAACTAGTCAGATTTTGTCAAGGATGACAACGAACCGATGTCATAATCTTAGCAAGCCCATTCCGACAATAGTAATAGAAGACACGATTTATGTCAAATATGTAATCTTTGATTCAACTAGAGTGGATTCACCACAGTATGATTTTGTTTCGAATCTGCCTCTATTTTTAAGAGAACAAGAAGGGTTTACAAGGATACAAAATGATCTGAAAATGGTGATGGCACAAGGTAAGACTTTAAACTCAGACAACATGCATCCTCTACTGGGATTGGAACATATGTATTGTCAGGAATGCTTCACTTAGATTCAAAGATACTATCAATACATCTCGTATTTACAAGCCCGTCTTAACCAGGTACTGGCTTGAAATATAGATTTGGAAAGAGAAAATTAGTTTTGAGAGCTAGTGTGCAACAAAATTCTCCTAGGACGAACAAGAGATCCAAGAAATTAGGGGACATCATTATTAAAAACTCATCTAATGTCAATGTTGTTATGAATTCAGAAATGCCAAATTCCTCTTTTTTGAATGTTTGAATTGGTAAACAATTTCTTAGAGTTAATGATTTGATTGGTTTGTTGCAACATAATTTATTTTCTTGTTTTATTAGACTAACTATAGAATCGTAGATCCCGTAGCTTGTCTAGAATCAGTTTATGAGATTTTTTCTAAATTAAATTTTATCGTTATTCTTTTCAGGTTTGAGGAGGAGCGAATTTCCAGTGTTGTTGTTACAAGTGAATCATTATGAGATGCTTCTAATTTGCAAGTTTTTTTTTACATAGTTTCAAAAAATGGTTGAATGATGTAACCATTTTTTCAAAATTACCAGAATTGTTATTATTGCAAACCTAGATTAAAGGTTATTTTTTGAAGAAACTTTATTAAGTAAGATCTGTCTCTATCTTTTGGATATGAGAAACAGATCAATGACATGTTTTAAATACTCATATTTTCCCAAATTTAGGGGTGTTCTTTTGGAACCTGAAAGCATGGACTAATTTTTTGAATAATATGGAAATACAGTATGCACTTTGGCTTTAGTCTGGATAGCAAATTGTATGATGTGATTATTTAGTAGTCATATTTTTTTTCATATTTTTCAAAGCATGAAAACATATATTGTATGAGTTAGCTTTAGTCTATTCGTCATTATATTCTTTTATGTTTCTTTATATCTTTTTATGATATGGTTCATTATTTCTGGTTATTATAATCTGTGTGGCTCATTAAACATAAAACAAGTATCTTTATGTTCTGAGTTTTGTTGAATATTAGAATTTGTTATATCATTTGCAGAATATTGGAGTTGCTTCCATCTCTAAATTTTGAATCACATAAAGCCAGATGGAAATATTTGTCTTTATGTTTCTTACAAATCACTTTCAAATCATTAAAATTGCTTGAATTTCTTCAAGTAATATCATAAATATTCTTTTCTTTTATGTAAAGTGCTTGCCATAGATTTATGCTTGTCAAACTTGGAGCATGCAAATAGAAAGACAAATAGCTTAGTGATTTCCTTTATTGTTGGTCAGCAACAAGTTAGTTACCTTTTATGAGTTGATTTATTTTTGAATGAATAACGATTAACAATTCAACTTTAAATGCTTTGATCATTTTAGTTATATCATCATAAATCATATTCATTCATTTTGTTGTTTATGTGATTAATTAGTTTTAGAATAGTTTTTTTATCCTCATGTGTTACTCAAACTTTGTTTCAGTAGTATAATTTTAGTTTCACAATGCTTTACACAAACCTTATATATGTACATAAATATTGTATAGTATATAAATAAGACTATGTAATATTTGTATATTAATAGATAGATATAGTAGAAAATGTACATAGTGGGTTTGTATAGATAGATAGTCATTTTTCTTTCTTAGTTTACCTTAGTGTTTTCATCGGCTAACGGAGCCGTAAAACCCGTTGGGGTAGGTTACTTTAAATGGCTTGGGTTAATTAGACAACCTCGGACCAGATCTTCCCTTCTTGTTGACAGTGTGTCATAAACGTCTATCAACAAGATACTGTAAGGGTTGATGATCTGTATGTATGATTCTTTCCTTCCCTAACAGGTAGTGCTTCCATTTCTTTACGCTTTGAACTAATGCATACAACACTTTATCATATGTAGGATAGTTAATAACAAATTGGTTAAAAGTTTGAGAGTGGTAACAGATAGGCTTATCATATTGCATCAATACTGCACCCATGGTGCACCCACTAGCATCTGTCTTGATCTCGAAGGGTTGTTGAAGATTCGACAATGCTAATACTGGTGCGTACTGATCTTTTCCTTCAAAGTGTCAAAATATTTTTGTTGCTTTCCTCCCACTGAAAATTGTTCTTCACACTAGTTAAGGCATGCAAACGTGCTGTTATAAAGGAGAAGTTTGAAATGAATCTCCTCCAATACTAGATTGCACCTAAGAAGCTTTGTATTTCGGTTACACTTTTAGGCTTAGGCCAATTTACAATTACATCAATATTGGAAGGATCGATTTTCAATTGTCCTCCCCCTACAATATGACCTAAGTACACAAGTGTAGTCTTACCAAATTCACATTTGTACAATTTTACATACAACTTTTCCCTTTGAAAAGTATCCAATACCTGCTTTACATGCCTTATATGTTCATCCCAAGTCCCGCTAAATATAATAATGTCATATAAATATACAATCAATCTAGAAATGGTCTGAATACATCATTCATCACACGCATGAAGGTTGTTGGAGCATTACAAAGCCCAAATGGCATAACTAACCACTCAAACAATCCTTGTTTAGTTTTAAAGGAAGTCTTCCATGCATCTTATTATACAACCTTGATCTGATGGTATCCACTGCGAAAATCCAACTTAGTGAAATAAACAACATTCTTTAATTGATCAAGTAAATCATCTATACAAGGAAGAGGGTATCGATTTTTCACCATGATTTTATTTAAGGCTCGGTAATCGACACACAGTCACCATGTGCCATCCTTCTTGACACCATCATGATCGAAGAAAAAAAAGGAGATGATTTGGGCCTGATGACCCCTTGAGCCAATAATCCTTGTACCTGCTTCTTGATCTTTGTCATCTCTACAACTGACATCATGTACATGCCCACATTAGGAAGAGGAGAATATTGTTGAAGATGTATTTCATGTTGGATTTCCCTCTTAGGAGTTAATCCATCTAGTTCCAGGAAAATGTAATCATAGTTAGAAACAATATCAATTAATTATTTCTTATGAGAAGGATCACATCCTTGGAAAGCGTCGGATGTTCCGACATCTTTCTCCCTTACGACCATGAGTACATATCTCTTATCCATGTTTATGAGTCTCTTCATTTATCCTGCACTAACAAGTGTTGTGTTTACCCTCATGATGTGGGCTCTAACAATATATTCCACTCCCCCCTTAGTAAGGTGATATTTGTTCTCATGACAAAAGAAGATTGTGTTTCTATCATAAATATAAGGACTCCCCAGCACTATGCCACATATATCAAGTGATACAACATCCAAATCCACTTCATCAATCAACTTTGAAGCAATGGAAAATATGACCCTACATTGCTTGGTGACATTAAGTTTTTCTTTATCACATACCCAACCAAGAGGATAGGGCTTTGGATGTATTTTAGTTTCAAGACCCATATTTTTGACAAGTTCTTCAGATATCAAGTTTACTTGGGAACCCGGATCAAACAATGTATCTATATTAGTGTGTTTAGATACAACTCTTATATGAAATAATTCACTCCTCTTTCTTTCATCATCATGAGATTCATTATTGGAATTTGAACTAGCATGAAGGGAATCTTTACCTTGTACTCCAACCATTGTGATATTTCCTTCATCTCCTGAATCGGAACCAAGATCTTGTTGTAATGTAGCAACGGTCTTTATCTTCCCCTTTCCACCAAACTGTTTCGATCTCTTCTCTGGATGTAGTTTCCAACAATGTTCATCATTGTGGCCAATTTTCTTGCAATCAGTGCAAGATGGTTTTCCTTCTTCTCTCTTTATAGTGGCGGTCTTTTTGTCCTTCCCTTTAAACTTATTAAACTGCTTATGTGGGGGATTGGAAGGTTTCTTTGTGGGATCTTCTTGAACATGCTTTGCCCTGTTCTCAAGGTGATTGGCTTGCACACAAACTTCGTTAAGACTGGTGGGGTTAAACAATGGAAAATTATGACAAATATAACTATGAAGTGTGCCAATATACTTCATTAAACTTTCATAAGAATCCAAAGGAATGTTTAATGCAAGAGCTTTCTTCCTAAATTCTTCCTTGAAACTTTGTACAGTTTGACCTTTACTTTGTCTTAAAGTTTGTCATTCCATCATTGATTTATGTAAATAACCCAATGGATAAAATTGCTTCCTTATCATTGATTTAAATTCTGACCATGAGGAAATAAGATTACCACACTTACTTATGTCCTGAAGTTTTATCTCCCACCATACACAAGCGGTGCCTTCCAACCAAAGAGAATCCAATTGCACTTTAACTTACTCTTCATCAATCTGTTGAACATGGCAATATACTTCAACCTGTCAGATCCAATTATCTAGCTTTTGAGTATTAGCATCTCCATTAAACATAGGTAAAGAAAATTTTACGTCAAATTTTAATAATGGTTTATTAAAATAAGCTTTATGGCTAGAATGATGAGAACGATGAGAATGCTCAGAGGAAGAAGAGTTAGAACTTGATGGTGAAGATGGAGGCTCAGGAGGGTCTCCTCCAGCCCCTTGATTTAATGAAGAATTATCATCATCTTGTGCTTCCTTTTTTTCCCTTTCTTATTCATCCTCTTCACGTAGTCTCCATACATTCGCTCGACCATTTCTGACATGTGATAAAAGACCATATGGAATTTTTTCTCATGTTCATCACACTTGTCCTCTTTTTCCATTTTATTCCTTTGGGATGCACAGTCAACTTCGCGATTGAAAGTCTTAAGAGTTCCTTCACCCTGCTTATGCTTGGCCCTAGTAAGAATTCACACTCAACAATTCAAGTCAAATATGACTGCTCTGATACCAACATGATCTGGGATATTTTCATCGAAGTGACTTATAAAGAATTGTATTAAATGAGCATAAATTAAAGTGCACCATAAAGAAGGAAAAGATCAATAATGAAGAGACATAAGCATCAAATCTTAACACAAAAACTTCATAACAGAGTTCGTCCCTGGTGGACTACGTCTCTGGGTCCTTCTCTCAAATGGATAGTCCTTTTTATTAACTCAGCAAAAGAATTTGGAAAAATACATAAGTATACCTCATTCTGGAATTAAGTTGTAGAAGATTTGCTCAGATCAGAAAATAGATAGCACCATTGAATTTGTGGCGTCGAATTACCCAAAAATGTGTTGATACTGAGAGGAGGGTGAATCAGTATCAAGTACAATTTAAAACCTTTTTCAACTTATACTTAAACCATTCAACTATATCCAGTGAGAAATGAACAATAGTATAAGAGTTACACCAATACACCACAATACACCATGCACAATATATGAGAAATAATCAATAGTTATTGTTCAAGGGAAATAGTGACTTCCAAAGGTAGCTACAGCTTCCAAATGTAAAGGGAGGGATAAACCTCCAAGAGGAAGATACAATCCTCCAATATCAAGAGAGATTTGAACTCTCCATCCTTGCCCCTTCCTTCCACCCAAGAATATATGAGAGATAAT
>ML795803.1:206396-222854 GCA_009831015.1 Picea engelmannii
TATATGAGAGATAATAAAACTTTACATTAAATCATCACCATCAACCAATCATCACATAGAACCTGATAATGCTTCCTGAGGCTTCTTCAATTTCTGCAATTCTTCAATTCTTGGAGTACTCTGATCCTATAGATAATATTACTTAATGTATTCTCTGAAACTCCTCCAATTTACACTCCTTGAATCCTCCCCAAAAAGAGGTTATAGAAAGAATGGTAGACTTTATTCAATTTTGGTCTGTTCAGAAGACCCAACTTGTACAGCATGCCCCACACTCAATATTTAACATCCGATTTTGAAACTCGCACACAAGAAACCATAGTCCGTACGATTTCTAATGGAATCAGTCCCACTTCATTTGGATTATGTATGAAGAAGTTATGACTATTTTACCTGAAACACTTGTTTATTGACTAGCTTCAGGACTGGTCACAAACCCTATCTTCCACATAGTGTATCTCCATAATTATAGCGAATCAAGAGCTGAAATTTTTACCAGAGGTACCTTGATATGTCTTCTCAATACCATAGCGATTTCACCATATGAATCGTTCTAGATTTTTTTTTATAGAAAATGGTAAGATGGCCTAAAAATAACATACCTTAGAACACATCACCAAAAGACTTCATCCTCCCTTGAAATCTCGCCTTCTTTTACTTCTTCTTCCCTCTGAAATTCGACTTGTATCAAATGAATGTATAATGATGTTTATTTATACCATTTATGTCACTTCCTTTTAACATTAGGGCCGACCTGAAACTTTCTTATTTTGTAATTATTTTATGTAATTATCTTCAGGGCCTACATGTACAATTCACTTTGTCATCTTCAAAAATTCATTTCTCCTCAACCATGAGGATCCACATGACGTGCCACATACCACCGGAAACAACATGATGTATACTATCCATCTATGGGTGTTGTATCTGCATGTGCGTTTTCCTTCATGTCCAAATACCTTCATCAATATTGCGGTCCAAAACCCATGACTAGGGTTGACATCAATGACAACAACCAATCTTCCAACAAAATGATTGTCTCCACGCCTCAATCTGACTTTGGCACTCCCAGGCCCTTGAGAAATCTCGTTTCAATTTTCATGCCTCCACCCTGCAATTAATTCATTGTACTCTGTCTTGAAAATCATGCTTGGTCGTACAGTGGAGTGGTCTCCTCCCGTTCGTGGGTAAAATTCGGAATTTAAATTAAATGTTGGGTAGAATGACCAACAGAGCCCGTTGGCCTAACGGTTGGCGGAGACTATTTTAAGGCGTTTGGATAGGGGGAGGTCCCGGGGTCGAGCACACAAACCTCCCCTTTTGGGATTATAGTTATAACAATATATATGAGTTTGGAACCGTCTCCAAGTTTGGAGTTGTTTTTTAGATTTGTTGGATTGTAGTTTGGCCACCAGATTTGGTGGGACTCCGCCAAATTTGGTGGGCCCTTTTTTTATTTTTGAAAATCCAATTTCGGGCCCTCATTGGGCATTTTCCCACTGCCACGTGGCAGCCAACCATTGGCCCACACAATCCACTTGGACAGTCACCTTGCCATGTCATCATTCCATGTCCCGTACGGTATGCCACATGGCATTTCCTCATTGGTCCACATGTTGACTCGAAAATGTTGAAAATGAGTGACATGCGGCAACCTCTAGTGTTTCCACATCACCATGTTGATTTCATGATGATGTTAGCATGACATATGTCACCCTCTGCGTGTGCCACGTATATTGTACGGATGATGATGTCAATAGTACGGATGCTGACTCATCCCTGTTGACTCGACTAGGTTGACCAAAACTTTGACCGTGAATATTGTTTGATCTGTAATTCTGTTTAACAAGTCGTTTACTTTGTTGGAAATCTTGTGACGTGCTCTTCGCGATGATGTCAATTTCACTAAGTTTTGAGGACTTTGAATTTTTTCCCTTTCTCTGTCTATTGAGGCCATTCTGAGCTTCATGAGTTGCTTCTGCGAATTATGAGTTGTTCTTAGTCTTCTCTGGATCATTTTTGGATCACCAAAACTACTTGCACTTTAGTTTTTTAACCCCATTCTTTGATCATGATCGAAGTGGAATAAGAATAAAGAAAATGGCACCTAGGACCGAAGATTGTTTTTCATCCTAGGAACTATTTTCTTCAAAGTGTAGAACCTAAGGCCCAAGAGTGTTTGCACCTTAGGTATTAGACCTAATATTTCTTATTTCATCTAGTTCAACCTTCAAGGTTATGCATGTTTGACTCCATAAGCCCTATAGGATAGTGACACTAGTCTAGATCTTTTCTTGTGGTGAAGTTAGCAATTAAAATCAATATTCTCCCTCTCTCTAACATATTACTAACTCATCTAACCCTAAACCTAGAAAACAAACATTGTTTGTTGTTGTTGTTACAAAAGCTTGCTACAACCACTAAATTTTACATTTATTTGTTGCATACACACTTGGAAAAGTGGCTTAAGTTACTCATAAATTTCATCTAGCAATTGGATAATATTGTACATGTTGTAGGATAATTTTTCATGTTAATTTGCTATAGTACTATTTATTGTTGTTTTTCCAAAACATTAATTGTTGTTGTACAACTTGTTTACTACTATAATTTGCAATAGCCATATCTTTTATTGATCATTTAGAATCTAATGAGGTCATCATTGAACTATATAACTTGGTATTTTTCTATATTATGTTGCAATTATTTATTGTCTCGTACAGGTGAAACAAATACTTGTTACCTCTCATTTCCTCTCCTAGACCTAGACCTAACCAATAGGTGACCAAGATAGGGGGCTATAGGCTTGGCTAATCTTGTTATTTGATCCCTTGAGGTCTCCAAGGAATCATCCCTTGTAGTGAACCTCCTTCCATCATTAAAATGAGGGAAGTATTTACTTAGGTGACAGTCGTAGATTCTTTCAAATTTTACACAAGATTGGAATCTTATGGAGAGCTTTGCACAAGTACAAATCTTGCAATAACAGGTCTTTCAATTTCCATTCCTCATAGCCCATATTTCCACAATACCATCAGACAAAGTTTCTCAAAGAGGACAAGAAATTAATAAATGCATGTGCAGGTGCTATAATTAAAATGCAACAAAAATAAAACAAGCATGGATTAATAGAAATTCATGCCAACCAAATTCCCATGATCATATTTAAGAACAATTACACATAGCATGCTAATACATAGACTTTGATAATAGAGAATAACATTAATTTTCATATTTATAAAAAATGACAAAGAAATTATCTTTTAACAAAAGTTGGTCCAAGAAATTGGTTGTGTATGAGCAATTTTACACCCAACCATAGGTATCAAGTGCAAATACCACCTTCGAGTTGGGTTATAAGGCCTCTATGGAAAAGGAACCAAGCTCTCTCTCGCTCTCTCTCTCTCTCTCTCTCAACCTAACCCATTCACTTTCATGCTCAGCTAATATGCTCATTACATAGTACTCCAGACATCTCATCTAGTCATCAAACAACCATGGCACTCTCCTTCATTGCCCCACACAACACAAAGAAGAACTGTTGTTTCTTTGCTCAATAGTTCCTTAGGGATATTATTCCCTCATGTGCTCTCGAGTGTGAGCAAAAAGAGCCCAATCGGTTGTATGCTTTCTAGGAATTTCCTACAAGGATAATACTTGCCTCTCAAGCATCCAGAGAACAAAAAATACACAGGGGGTGAAGGATTTCTAACTTTCCTATCCTCAACGCTCACCTATAGTGATTTATCTCCCATCCAATTTTTGTAATTTTCCTCTTCATAGCATTGATTTGCTCAATTTCCATATTTGTTAATGGTTATAAATGGAGAACACAACTTGACGAGTCTAGAACATGAACAGAAGAATGATGGAATGGATGCTAGAGTGAATAAGTGAATGACAATGAGACAATTGAGGGGAATGATGGCTAACATTACTTTTGATAAGAGGAATGCATAACTCTTACACTTCAGAATGATGATTGTACTCATCCCATCCTTCCATAACTATGTGAGAAGACTTCTCCACTAATCACTAACATGCTTTCAGTGATAGGTTTTATAAGTCAAAGAAGGAGGATGGCTCCATTTAAGGCACATAATAGAAAAGAGATGAGATCTAATGTCGTTATTTGGAAATAAAGGATTTACTTTCCCATATGCCCTCCTTTCATCTTTGCCTCTAGTGGAATCATAACCTCTCTTGTGCTCTCCACAACCATTTGGGACCATTATGTATTATATTCCAACATTAATATTTATTTAGTTTGAGTTCACCGTGGCAAGCCTGCTACATAGTCTATATAAGTATGTTTGCTTCATCCACTTGCATATCCTCTCACTAGTTAAGTCTTGGCCTTGATCTCTACACTAAGAATCCATAGTAACATATTTACAACATTTGCAAATGAAATCATTTATTAAAGCGCACATGTCTTAACTCCCATCATTATAAACTCACATTTACAATTATACATAAATTGATCCAACACATTCCAGGTATAAAAACTAAACAAAAACTAAGATATCACATTCTCATTTTGAAACTCTAAACTCTAGCTCCTATCTATAAGTCAATTGTACTCTAAATTATATCATTTCATTCTCAAAACTATATATGCATGTTATTCTTATTCACATCCACCTTCAATTTCTCATGCTTAACCAATAATTTAACTCTTTTTCTAATTTTTAATTCATGATACTAGATATCAATTGTATTATCTTCCAACAATGTCACGCTTTCCACTAAAGTAACTACATACTTCACTATAGTAATCACTTATATCATGCACTTTCTATAAGCCAACTCCCTAAAGTCACACAAAACCAATTTCATTTGGGCGTGTTTCAACTTTCTATAAATTACTTTAGTTCTTCTCGTGATGGTTAAGTGTTTACCCTCTCCTTTGTGATTGTTCCCCTTTTCATTTTGCGAGTACAATAAACTCAAAGAAACTAGGCATCCGAGGATAATGATGAATTCCCCTTTTGTTACTTTAGGGTATCTTTGGCCTTTTCATAAACTTCAAAATTAAAATAAAAAAATCTGGGTGCCAATCTTATGAATAATTAATAATATACCAACATTAAAGTAGAAAAAAAAAATTAAGTAATATACCAACATTAAAAAATAAAATAAAATAATGCAAAGTTAATTGATCCAAATACCCTTTTCATTATGTTATGTCGGTGTTTTCCTTTTTAAAATAAAAGTATTTAAACAAAGTATATAGATAGTATGATTATTTAAGAGATATATTTTAAAGGCGTTGTTTAAACATTTTATATTTTGGTTTTTTTCGTTGGAATTTGGTGACATAAATTTAGAGGAAATCACAATTCATGTTGTTTAAATTATATTTTTGAATGTATAAATGGATTCAGTGTGTTGAAAAACCCCTCGGGCACTCAGATTATATAGACTTAGCCACTCAAATATGTAGATCTAACAATTTTTCGCCAGATTTTAGACAAAATTAAACAAAAAAAAATCCCTAAAAAAAAGACCAAAACATATAACATTTAAACTATAGGTATCTTAAATCATTTTGGTAATTTGTATATTTATATTATTAAAATATTTTATTTAGTTAAATTATTTATTTATTTTAAATTAAATTCTTAATTAAAAGTTTTAAGTTTTATGAACAGTTAAATTTGTGAAAATATAATGTTATTTTATAAGCTAGCTACTTTTATATTACCATATTATAAAAAATGTTATAGCTAATGTTCTATGTTCATTACCAAAAAGGAAATTACACAGAAAGTTCTAGAGGATCATCTAGAGTATATCCAAGTCACTAGAATTGTGTCTAATCTACCTACATGGGTCTAGAGCCTCATATGGAATAAAGCAAAACCAAGAGAACAACAAGGCTAACTACTAGCAAACACTAAGAAACATGACTACAAAGAAAAATAACATATCATGACTACAAAAGAAATAACATAGGACTTATCAAGCTGGGCTCAGAGAGTTTGGAGGGTTGGATGCTTAAGTTTCTTGGATTGTTTTTCTGACCCATCGAGATTTGCATATTCTTCAATTATAATTGGGTTAGAAGAGGTACCTTGGGAGTCTAAGAGCTCTTCTGCCTCAACTAAGCAACCCTGACCTTCAACCTGTCATTCTAATACTACAATTCGAACACCAAATATAACCTTACAAACTA
This sequence comes from Picea engelmannii, assembly GCA_009831015.1. Classification (NCBI taxonomy): domain Eukaryota; kingdom Viridiplantae; phylum Streptophyta; class Pinopsida; order Pinales; family Pinaceae; genus Picea; species Picea engelmannii. Next base: position 212,575 of record ML795803.1, read on the forward strand.
CCTTGAATTTAGCTTCAAACATCATCATCATGGTTAGGATTTCTTAGTGTTGATCTCCTTGTTCCTTAACCACTTGGTCTATAAGGGGTTTAGTAATCTAGTATAACTTAGTGGCTCAGAACACTTTAGTGTCTCTAGTACTTGAAAACTTAGAGTCTAAGAACCAACCCTAATAATCCTACTTAATTTGCTCCTTAGCAAGTTGTTTGTGCTTTTTAGGATAGTGTCCTCCATAGGTTCCACTTTCTCTTTAACCGTGGCAAAAAACTTTGTCTAGAAGATTTGTTCTTCCTACTTTGCATCTTTTTCAACCTCGGTCATGGAGAGGACAAGGGTCTTGTGGCTGGGAGGTTGAGAGGCATTCCTCTTCCTTCTTCTCGGACCTGACCTCAAAGAAAGAACATAGAAAAACTCAAGAGCCTGACCTACTTGCCCGAGAGCCAAAACCATGAGAGAACCCAAAGGACCTCGAACCACCAACCAAAAACAAACCTAGGCTAAGACCAACACAAAAGGGTTCCCTGCAAGTTCTCCCCAAACCCCAGACAACAGAGGAACCAAAAGCTAGAAATAGGAAAGCAGAGGGTCCCTTCCCCATACCACAAACTCAATGTAAAAACTAGAGCCAAGGCCACTAGAGAACCCCACCAATCTGCATAACAAAAACTAGAGAGAATCACCAAATAACTGACAAAATGTCACCACAACCCAAGTGGGGGACTAGGACTAGATATCCTTGCTAACACCGAGGCACTCAGTTTTCTCCCAATGCCAGACAGAGTAGCCCCTCTACTTCAATTAAAGCCACCACCTAAAACCATAATACCCTACACAACCATTAACCCAAATTCATCATAAATCCAAGCTCTCGTCGAATGCACCATGAAATCGTCAATTGTACTACTATCCTAGCTCATTAGAGCTATGTTCCTTCACACCAGGCACACTAAGACCACCCAATAGCCCCATACACAACCCACTACTTGTCACATTTGCTTAACGCTGACACCCATACATCACCTAATTTAAGTAAAAAATATAATGTTTTTATTATTTTCCCCATAATTTAATTTTTAAAATAAAATGGTAATTTTTCATTTCATCCTTAAAGATTAAATATTCTTATATAAAATTAATTTTTAAAATAAAATGATAATTTTTCATTTCATCCTTAAAAAATAAATATTCTTATAATTCTATACTTTCTTAAAAATCACACAAATACACACCATCTCATCTTTTATTTATATATATAATTTCATCCTCAAAGAATAAATATTCTTATAATTCTATAGTTTCTTAAAAATCACACAAATATACACCATCTCATCTTTTATTTATATATATACTCTTGAACATTTGTTTATTTAAATTTTTATTGTTCTCTATCATAATTTAGAAAAAGTAGATTCTTAAAAGATACGAAAATGTTAAGAAAGAAAACAAAAACTTTTATTTATTTATTTTTTATTAAATTTAGAAAAATGTTAAAGTTCAATAAATTGTCTTTCTTTGTGTAGTTTTACGAACACGTAATCATCCAAAAAACTTGGGATAAGATCCACCCTTGAAGGGGTGGAGAGCCTTAACCACGTGTGATAAGAAAGTCCGAAGACTGTTCCCGTCCTTGTCGAGGGAGATGCCAACCATCTCTCCTTTCTACGAACACGCAAATGGTATCCCGAGCACAGCATTTATATTTACTGATTGTATTCAATACATTATCAATGTGGTATAAATGAGTGACAGTCAGTGAGCCCGCCATGACCCGTCTCGGTAGGAGAGGAGCCGAAACTCGAGAGGTGGGGATTGAACGCCGTCGCCGCCATTGCCGATTATGCACAGACCGCCGTTTTAGAGAGCTTGAAGGATTTGGGATCGCCCAACGACCTCGAAAAATACGTTCTTTTATGACCCTCGCAAATCTGTACACACAGGCGTATTTTTCGGTCGTAAGAGCTCTTTTCGTCGTTATTATATGTATACATCTTTCATAAAACTTAGGAAACGTTTTCTAATAAACAAATATATCACTTAACATGAATTTAAATTTTAAAAATTTAAGTGAGATTGGGGAATATATTTCAGAATTTAAAATAAAGTGTCATGAATTTAACACTTAACATGAATTTAAGTTTAAATTTTTAAAATCTTTAAATTTCAAAGTTTAGAGCCTATATGTAATGGCGTTGAGGTTGTTTCTCATTCTTATGATTATTAGAACCTTGTACCCAGCAAATCCCGTGAGATTGGGGAATATATATCAGAAACTTGCAATCCTTTCACTTATGCCAAGAATTAACTACTCTAAACCAAGGTCTAAGAATCCAGGAACCCGAAGGATACTTAATAGATCAAATTTTTATAGATCAAATTTTTATTGCCTACATGGGAAAGTGGCATATTTTTTTACATACTTCATCGTAGCTAAGGAGAAATCCATAGGAGAACTTCAAGGCTGATTAAATGTTGGGTGAGATATTTGGAGTTTTCAAGGAGAGAAATTGTGGTAGGCGCTTGGTCCTAACTAAATTCAAAGTATTGTGGGTTGGGTTGAGTGATAATTCGAGTCTAGTAGATATTGTTTAGCTCACGGAGTCTCATCTTCTAGCTTAGGGGTGGCCTCTACACTAAGATGTGTACGAATAAGAGGTAAATCGCTTTTGTGCAGTTCAATGGATAACTTCTAAGAAACATACAAGTGTTTGTCTTTATTTTTTATGCAATTTTTTTTTTAATTTCACTATCATAATGCTCGAATTATATTTAATAGATAGAATATGAGTGTAATTATGTTAATGCATTCACACAAGAATGAATGAAGGGCATTGTTGGGTCAGGTTTCGAAGTAGTCAAGGAACTTGTGGGATGCAAGATAGTCTAAAGAAGGACCTACAAAAGCTTGGATATGTAGGAAACTAGGGCAATTGATCTAAGTATCTAAGTAAGCATCGAACCACTCACCCTAATAAATAAATAAAATGTAGAAAAATGTTGTCTACGTTTAGGATTAGGAAAAGAGCAGTGCCAGATAACTAGATGATAGTTGTTCTTTTTCTAATACTTCCTAGCATATTTTTCCACCAACCTTTCATGGATGTGTGTGTGTGTGTGTAATCCAATTGAAAGAGAAATGCTAGTGTTATTGTGATGCTCTATTATTATCATGTTTAAAGCTTTGAGACCTCTACACCTTTGGTTCTTATCCTTGAGTGATTTGTAACCTATCGCGGATGTTCCACTAGAGAAATTTGACACAACAGATCTTGCAATATTCTAAAATCTTTTATTATTCAATTTATTTCCTTGGATCCCGTATTTCTTATTACTAGCTTAATGCTTAAATTTATGGAAATAATTGAATTTTGAAAATGAAAGAGCAAGGAAATGAATACACCAATCACACAAATGAACACAGTAGGTGACCTGGGGAACCTGATATGGGAGAAAACCCAGCTAGAAGGTGAGGCTTATACTCTGCTCTTTTTTGTTCAATTATGAAGATGTAAATACAAAGAAAGGGGTGGTCACTATGGATTTTCCTTTGACATCATGGCCTAAATGGATACTACATAATCTTCTTCCTCCTATGCTATGCTCTCAAATCCCACTCCTAGATGCTCTGCTCCACTATGGAACAAGTACAATGTTAAAAGAATGGAACCCCCTCTCTTCCTAGTGGACTAATGTTTAATATAGCCTGATAGTCATCTAGGGTTACAATTTTTGCATGCCTCAACCCCCAATTAGAGTTAAGGTTTTGGAGCTTCAAGTATCTTTTTGAAAGTCCACACATGACTAGCCCCATATGTAACACACCCAACCACCAGCTGAGCATTGTTACATGCAAAATACACATTTAAATTAAGATTTTATGCTTATTAATTTCCTATAGCTTATGAGCTACATATCACACACAATCTAACCATTTGACTGATACCACAACCTTGTATGCATCTAACAACATATTTTTAAACATGAATGCAATTGTTCAAGCAAACAACAAACACACAACATTCATGAAATCATTTACACAACRAAATTAACATAAGAACATAACATAAACACTTATTTCTTAATGATTAACCAACTGGATGCAAACGAAGGATGAACCTCCCATCCATAGGCATTGTTGTTCGTTTTCTTTCAACAACAAGCCACCCCCTAGYTGAGGCTATGAGTCCACAACGAGATCYGGCCCTATGKCTATCCACTCTCCATACACATCARMCCCAAAACCCAGGTTTCAATMTGTTTCTCACAAGCMGCACAACCCAAGGAATGGGATCCCCCTTCACTGCAAAGAGTCCCTTAGTCCTTCCCACTTCCCTCCAAGGCTCCAGTGCATCTGTTTGTCTAKAAAACTTCCTAGCTACTCCAGGAATGCTCACAACATCCCTCACAAAGCTCTTGAGTCTATTTCTCAACATAAAARATGYTTYGCAGGATTACAACCCAATTTACARGCACACAAGCCTCTTTCTCAACATAAAACATAGTCCAAMAATGGWTGCCTTCAATCCCAACATGGTTGGTTCTCTTYCCAAYACTCTTCTCCTCTCTTTCTATCTAAAATTTGCAAGTAAAAATTGCTTCCCATGCAAAAACGTGAMTGTCTAAAAGATGCCCCCTTGGCCATATGAATTTCCTCCCTTTGCTTGCTTGCTTGACTTGACTTACACTCTTCCYSAAGMTTATTGTACTCCTGYCCATTCTCTCCAATAACTATGGGATGTGACCACTCACACCCACCCTCTTACATGAGTTTAATGGTTSTCTTTAAGAACACTCAACAACAAATAGAAGATTTACATAWAATAATAATAAWYCAGGAATGTGGGATTGGATTAATACCYATGAGTAATTCTCCCTTCCCCCCCTCTCTCCTGTAGAATCATATCCCCCCATCGTTCTTCATCCCTTTCRTATCRCARCCARTGATTACTWTTTTTTTATTAGTTATTTCAACACACATAATATACCATTCARACTTTGGCCACATTAAACCAATACAGGCTCTTTGCCYCAAYAGATCAACTCACCARCCTAATTCACATTTATAYGATTACATTATAATTTGTRGGGATTAAAAATGGGGATTTTACATCCCCTCCCCCTTATTTTTTCACTSTCCTCRRCACACAACACCCTACGAGTGTTCATTCACTTTACAATTTTGTCTCTCRATCATTAATCAATCATATRRGCTCCCCARCCCAAAGTCACATAAGCATTCCATCTTAAAAAAATTGCATAGGTTCTTTGGCCCAAAATCATACATACATAGGCACCCTGGCCCAACCCACGCAAGATAATTTCACAATTCATCATTCTGGCAACAATTCCAACCAGCAGTCTTTCATTTTTTTYGTGACCTGCACCACCTTCCTCCAACTCTAGCTACAATATTCTTCACTCTCTATCGATTCCCATAGTGATTCCAACCAATAAATATCATTCCCTTCAACCTACACAAMCCAAGGAWGTGTACCCCTTCTCTRCGTTKCAGTCCTTCAGGCTATACAACTTCCATTCCARGGTTCCAATACAAGRTCGGATAGGAAGTCTCGGAGTTGTGGCTCCARGAACTCTAGCTACAATATATTTTATACTTTGTTGATTCCCACAACAWTTCCAACCAAAAAAATCTTATTCCCCTCAACCTACACAACCTAAGGAAGTGTACCCTTTCTSTGCACTRCAGTCCTTCGGGCTATGCCACTTCCCTTCCAGGTTTCCAGGGCTAGGTTRGACTAGAGGTCTTTGAGTTGCGGCTCCAAGAATTCCATTTGTRATAATGGAATCTCCAAATTTCAAATGGCTTCAACTGTGCCTCYTACACAACATCTAAACACAACTCTGGTGGAAAAAAAAAWAAATCAATCATGACATACAATCTCATGCAACTGCCCATAACAATCAATCATAACACAAGAAACTTAACCATACATAGTAAYGACTAAACAGAYACACCAAAGAATTTAGTCCCACAAAACAYARATGTAGAGATGTTATTYARGCACAACAAGCAATAAGGAACATAGGAAAACTTAAAATGCACTGAACACYAATCATCCCATCTTTYRRCATAATCAAYTCAATGATTACAATCACTCATTCATATGGTTGTTGCTCCAATTTAYGAGCAACCCTAGCAAAAAATTGGCTCACTCTTCTTTTCTTGACACACCATTTTGATTCCAAYCACCATGTCATATGCAGTATTGAKTTCCCTCTCCCTTTCCACTCTCACCCTCCAAGCCCARGCATCCCCTTCACTGCTACATAGTCCCTCAGGTRATCCATTGTTTGCCAAGGTGTTCTTGCACAAGGGGAGCGCCAACTCGTTACCATATTGTTTACTAGAAATYGTAACTTGTGGTAATCATATGGTTTCRGTGTCATATASGTAGCCTCCTTTCCAATATTTCTATCTTTAATAGCCATCCTCTCATCTGTATCACACACATAAAATCATCATGAGATATCATCATAGAAAATTTACATATCAATTTCCAAATCTATTTTAGATATAGGGAACTAAGTTTCCCAATCACAAGTTTTCTTCTCAAGACATTTGGCTCTTTGTAACAACAAGCATTTGTCTTCCTTATGGGCTTACAACACTGTCATATCCAAGATCATTTTTCCTGTAATTTTTCTCATTTAATTCAGCCAAACAAATTGTTAACATATCATAACAATTTTCAATCATTAATTTCTCAAATATGTTCTATACATGTAAATAAAGTTTCCATGCATGATTTTTCTACTCATTATGTTTGGCTCTTGTAGTTGTAAATATCATTTTTCTTTATGGACTTACATCACTACCATATCCAAGATCAATCTTCCTGCAATTTTTCAACTTTCTTGCAGCCAAACAAGATTGTTAGCACTCGAGCATATTTCCAACAATTCATGAAATGATCTCAAAATTGTAATTTACAAGCAATTCAATCATTTCCAGTGATTATTCATATTAAAAATGGAATTCAAACACTAATCATACTATCTATAATGAAACCATCATTCACTACAACATATGCATTCCATCACCAAAAAAATTCATATTGTAGTCAAACATTACCAATGTGCCAATTCCCACGGCCACATTTACCCAATGCATCCTTGCATTGACTCTGAAATACCATATACCCATGGCATTCATTGCTACCACATGAGTATGCCTCTTGTCTTGTCTTGGTTATGATCTCATAACCAATATAACACAACATGCAATTAAATTTCCCATAAATGCATTCAAGAAACAAATAATATTTTCATATTCAAGGCTTCCTGCCCTTTACATCAATTCAAATATTGATATTAGACTGATGTAATCCTTACCTCCATTCCCTTCATCATTTATACATCACAACAACCCCAAATGCATACCTGCATGGTTGTTATCAATTTACTTGATGCTACCTAATCCTTTGACATTTGTAGAAGCTCGTTGGCTCCCTTCACTAATTCTATTGGTCAACATTTCCACCATCCTCATTTCTCTTCATATCGATGGATACCATAAGCAACAATATCATCATGCCATGATCATTAATTTCCTGGATACATGATCCATCATTAGTTTATTCAATATCATAGCATCATCGTTTCATATATATACACAACAGACTACTCTTATTCTATACTCACGCCATATACATGTTCAAGCATGCCCACATGCACTAATGCACCTATGCACGTCAATATGCATTGAGCATTAATATTGTCATACCTATTTCATGTATATGCATTCTATCTTTATTATTTCATCTCGCATCAATTATATCATGCACTCCAATGCATATCTATTTTAGATTTAATTTAATTAGTTGGTTGTTGTTGTAGATGGTTTTCCTTGAATTCTTGTAGAACCTCACTGCCCATGTACACTTCCATTATACTCAACTGTGCACCGTTGGCCCCTATTCTAATCACACTATCCAAGCCCCCACTTGGCCATTCTTCATTTCCAACCACTAGGTCCACTAGTGCTTCCATCTCACAATTGCTTCCGTTATGCAGGGAAAAACCTTTCCCATCAACTTTTGGCTATAATTCTCAATATCCATTGTAACGTCCCCAACCATCAATGCTACTACACAGAAACATTCTCATAATTATGTAGTATGCACTTAAATGAGATTAAATGTCTTAACAGAGTAAACATATAATTACTGCTAACATACAGAATTAATGGAATCAATAGTAATGTTAGGACCCTATAATGTACCTTTTTGTTCACACTTTTTGCTACCATTACATCCTTTTTCCACTCACATTTAAGCTTACATTATCACCTTACCCTATCTTTCCAAAGGTATATAACGTCTCTTCTCTTTGCTATATGTTTAATTTGTTTTACATGTAACTTTACATTATTCTCATACTTAACCATCGATTAGAAATATATAGTGCTAAAACAGTTCGAACTGCAGATTATTGTTGCTGCTTGAAGGCCCGTTGTTGAAACAGTCAAAAGCATGCAAACCCCGTTGCTGAAACAGACTGTGGTCTGCGATGCTAAGACAACAATTCACACAACAGTAAGAAGGAACTGTTACACTAGCCACAACATCCACACCTTAAGCCAGCATAACCATCGTTGCTGCTTGAGACCACGTTGCTGAAACAGTCAGAACGCAAATCCCGTTGCTGAAACAGTTCGTGATTTGCGATGTTGAAACAATATACAACAGCAGTAACAAGAAGATAAATAAAGAAGTTGTTACACCGACTGCAACAGTCCAACTATTGTAATAGCATTCTGTTACGGGAGATTAAGATATCCTATTCCAGTATAGAAGATCCAACTAAGAATAGGATTCGTATGTGCACATGTAATTTGATGATCAATTGTATTGAGGGGATTCTCCTCTTTAAATAAGGGGAAATCATCATTAGAGGGGATCCTTTTTTTGGCTAGAAAGGAATTACAGAGAAGGGCATGTTCACTTTAGACATTGTAACATGATACAGTTGACAGATGAATAAAAGATTATTTTGAGAATTCCTTCTTAGTTCCTTTTGTTTCTGGGGAATCTTGTGAGAAGGGAGGACCCACCTTCTTCATAAGATTCACCCATTAGTTATGTAAGTGTGTTAGCATTATTTCTATTCACGCCTTGATTAAATTCTGTTTTGTTGAAACTCTACTTTACTGAACTCTGTTTTGCTGAAACTCTGCTTTACTGGTTGTTACATTTTTTCATATAATTCATGCTTGGGTAACTGTTAATCATTCTGATCGGTAATTTTGTCTGATGAATTTATGAAAGTGTGATAATCAGATATAGGTGATGAAGATTCCTTCTTGGGGAATAGGGTCTTGTTCTCTGTTAGGATATGATTAGCCTTCAGTACGTGTCAATCATTTTGATTAGTAATGAGGTCATGAAAGTGTGATAGTCGAAAACAGCTGCTGAAGATTCCTGCTTGGGGAAGATGGTCCTATTATTTGTTACAGAATAGTTGGTCTTTCCTTTTGTAGTTTCTTGAAAGATTTATTTCCTAGGTTGTTGTTTCTTAATGTAATCCAGGATTCTTCGGATAATCATTTCCTTAAACTTTGAACTCTGCAATAGGTAGGTTGCTTTTCTGTAATTCAAAGTAGAACTTCAATTTGTTCAAGGCAAGGTGTGATTAATGTACTTTTACTACAACTCTAGATTGCTTTTGAGATTGAGCATATACAGTGTGTGATTGCCTTTGAAATAAACAGACTTCCCTGGGTTGACAATTTATGTAACACTTGATTGTTTAGTTAATAATCAATTACAGTGACCAACATTTTGGCGTCGTTGCTGGGGAAGCCAATTATAGATTTCAAAAGAACTTATGTTCTTTCAGATATAAAGATTGCCTGAGAGGACGCGGAGACCCCAAAGAAACTGACCCTACAGGTGGCAGGGGCAGAGGAAGGGGAGGAAGTAAGACTTTTATTGACGAGATTATATCAAAATCTGAATATGTTGCTCCTCAGCGACCAAACTCTCGGAAACCAAAATCTCAACCTTCCTTTCAAGAAAACTTTGAAATGGGGAAAGAGATTTGGAGTCCTAAGACAGTTAAGAACCTAGCAGGAAATATTGAGGATCGAGAAAGCGCAGCAGGGGAACAAACAGAAGAAATCATGGATGAGTATAATGAAGAACTGCATCATGAAGAACAGGTAGGTCCTGAAAGAGAGGTAAATGATGAAAACTCTTTTTCCACCTTAGGATTTCCTATTGGTGATCTTCCTAGAGGGGTAGCTCCCATGAAGAATATTCCAC
>ML795803.1:226955-250493 GCA_009831015.1 Picea engelmannii
AGAAGATGAGGTTTATGATTTACTAAAATCTTGTCATGATGGCCCTTGTGGAGGGCATTTTGCTGATAAGAGAACAACACATAAAATTCTCAGGATGGGGTATTATTGGCCCTCACTTTTTAAAGATGCAAAGAAATATGTCCAGGCCTGTGATAGTTGTCAAAGAATGGGCCAACCTAATCATAGAGATGAAATTCCATTAAATCCCCAGGTAGTACTCGAACCATTTGAAAGATGGGCCTTAGACTTTGTAGGACCCATTAACCCCCCATCAAATCAAAAAATTTATATAGTGGTTTGCACAGATTATATGACCAAATGGGTGGAAGCTAAAGCACTCCATAGACCTACTGAAGAAGCGATTCTAGATTTTCTATTTGAAGACATCTTTATCAGATTTGGAGTGCCTAGAGAATTAGTTACAGATGGGGGACCTCCTTTCACTTCTCACGGTTTTAAAGCCACCCTTCAAAAATACCATATTCAGCATAGAATGACTACACCATACCACCCCCAAGCCAATGGACAGGTGGAAAGCACAAATAAAGTAATATAAGCCATTCTCACAAAAACAGTGAAGGAAAACAGAAAGGATTGGTCTCACAGGCTCCCTGAAGCATTATGGGCCTACAGAACTACCTGGAGAAATACTATAGGATTCTCTCCCTATGAATTAGTTTATGGAAAAAGTGTCGTCTTTCCTATGGAATTTGAAATCAAAACCTTAAGGACTTCTTTAGCTATCAACCTTGATTTGACCGATGCACAGACAACCAAGTTGCAACAGCTTAATGAATTGGATGAAAAAAGACTAGATGCCATTCATCATACAACTATGATTCAACAACAAAGATCAAAATGGCATGACAAAACCATCAAGCATACGCAATTCCAAAAAGGTAATTGGGCCTTACTGTATGATTCTCGGTTTAAAGAATTTCAAGGGAAACTACGTACAAGATGGCTTGGACCTTACGAAGTGGACACTGTTTTCCCCAATGGAACAATAAGGCTCCTCACAATCGATGACTCTAAAACACCGTTACTTGTGAATGGTCATCGGCTCCGTCTGTACCAGCGGCCCATTTCCAAAGAAGATTTTAAGGCCACTTGTGTGGCAGACTCTCATTACCTCTTTTTAGAGGGGCCTCCTACCCCTCATTGCAATTAATTCTTTTGAATTTAATTCCTTTAGTATTAGATTATATTTCGTTTACTAATAATCCATGTCAAGGAATGGCATGTTATAATTGATTTTTTGCAGATTCTTGATCAAAGAAAAGGCCTACCAAGAAAGGACGATTTTACTTCAAGAAGAGCCAAGCTTCATTTTGTGAAACACTACTCCCCTTTTCCCCCATTGCTGAAAAACCACTATTCAACAATTTTTCGCCTTTTTTCCCCATTGCTGAAACACCACTGATTAGCAATTTTTCGCCATTTTTCCCCATTGTTGAAACACCACTGTTCAACAAATTTTCTCCCTTTTTTCCCCATTGCTAAAACACCACTGTTCAACAATTTTTTGCCTTTTTCCCCATTGCTGAAACACCACTGTTCCGCAATTTTTCGCCCTTTTCCCCCATTGCTGAAACACCACTGTTCAACAATTTTTCGCCTTTTTCCCCATTGTTGAAACACCACTGATCAACAATTTTTTGCCCTTTTTCCCCATTGTTGAAACACCATTTTTCAGCAATTTTTCGCCTTTTTCTCCATGGATGAAACACCACTGCTCAGCAACATGTCGCCACTGCTGAAACACCATTTCTCCAGCAGTATTTTGCAACATCACTCTTCAACAAACATTTCTCTATTCTTTTCCTGTTGCTAAAACACCAACTTTTCAACATTCCCTGTCAATAAGCTCTTTCTCTCTCATACTACATTTTGTCCTTCCACGAACCTCTCTCATAACTAAACAAATCCTTGATACAATTTCTCTAACAAATCAAAATTCTCCCCCATGGCTATTGCATAACTATTACGGACAGGCACTATATTTTGTTTGAAGTACGAATCAAAGGTAAAGATGAGGTATGTAAACTTTATATGTAAATACAATTGAACTATGGTTAATGAGAAGATCCCGACTCATTATTATCACTCATGTAAAATCATTATTTTAGCCATACTTGAAGGGGGGGGGAATATCAAAATATTATACCATCATTTCAAACGAACCGACTACCATCATTTTTTTACCCATCCTTTCGTTTGTTTCACCACCATTTGCATGCCTTCACCCACAAAACTTACTCTGCTCAAAAGCAGTTACTTGACTCTCTGACGGTGCATTTTACTGAGTTGTTAGCTATGGGAGGCCTTGTTATACAGTACGAACCCGCCACGACAACCCTGTTAGAACTATATCCAGAAGTCTATCAAATTTTTCTGCAGGTAGGCTGGCTAGGTTATTTTCAGAGGCTCTAGGGATTTGATCAACAACATGTTCTTCAATTTGCTCAAAATCTTCAGGAAGATTGTTCCATTGTTCAAGGGGTTCAGATTCTAGTCACAGAGGATGATATAGCATAGGTTTCGGGTCTCCCTATCACTGGCATTCGTTGGTTCAGCCGCAAACACATTATCCTTAATGCCCAGCAGGATTTTCTCTTGCCAAGGGAACAAATTGAGCCTAAAGGTCGGGGTGTTTGACTTAGCTCATTGCTGCCTCCTTGGCCGAAAGTTGCAGAGTTTGTCAAGCACTACCTCACCTGTGAAGGCCAATACCAGGTAGTCTACCAGTATGATTTTGTCTTGTTGTCTCATTTACGACATGCTAGATTGGTGAATATTCCTTACTATCTGCTCGGATGTCTTAGAAATATGCCGCACTACTGTAAAAAGGATAAAAATCCCGCCCTTTCCCTCACCCATCACCGTCTCGCTCAACTACTCATCCAAAAGGGTTTTTCCCAACAAAACCCTCCCCTAAACAACCCACCCATAGACCCTCAAGAAGCTGTTGAACATCCTGAAAATCTTCAGGAACAACAACCACAAAACCTTCCAGATCCTCCGGAAGTACCTAACAGTCCGCCTACAGACCCAATTAATCCAATTAACCTTCCTACCATACCAAGCCTGCCCCACATCTTACCATAATCATCTACTCCTACCGTTCATATCCTTAGCAATGATTTTGAACCAGACAACTCTCCCTGCCCCATCACTAAGGAAAAACCCTCACACAAATGAAAGAAGCAAATTCCTCCCTTTACCTCCTTTTTACAAAGAAAACGAACAAGGACCTCAACAAGAGCAGCCACTACTGCCACTTCCCTAAACCCCCAACCCATATGTCTAAAACCCCATACACCTCCACCCTCCCAAATTCTGGAATTTTTACCTATTACACCCATGGGCACTGAAACACAAGAACCATAGGCCCAATGTACTGCGACATCATCCTTTTTAAATCAAGTAGCTGAAACACAAGAACCAGCTACTCATCTAGTAGCTAAAACACAAGAACCATCTACTCATCTAGTAGCTGAAACACAAGAACCAGCTACTCATCCAGTAGTTGAAACACAAGAACCAGCTACTCATTCAGTAGTTGAAACACAAGAACCAACTACTCATTCAGTAGCTGAAACACAAGAACCAGCTACAGCTGAAACACAAGAACTAGTTGCTAATATTGTTACCAAAATACAGGAATCAGATGCCCAGGGTGCCGCAACACTACTTTCTCTACATCAAGAAGCTGAAACACAAGAATCAGTTGATCCTGTAGTTGCTCCAAAATAACCAGCTAGTGCGATCATGACTGTTACACAAGAACCAATCACCTCTCTTAATATACCCATGAAATATCAACAACCAAAACTAACAATGGCATCTGTATTACAAGAAAATGAGTTCCTAAGGTCTGAACTGGAAGCCTACAAGCAAGAGCTAGTAATGGTAAAGGAAGCCTACGATAAGGAACTTAAATTGTATACCCTAGCTCGCATAGCGACCATGACAGAGGAAAATACAAAAGAGAATCAGTGTAGAGAGTATATGTGCAGTCAATGTGGGGACATTTATTATCAAGCAGGCTACAAAGTAACTCAAATTTCAATGCCTAGAGCTTCCCCTGCACCCACGACTTTTGCAGTCAAAGAATAAAACCCTGTTGTTACACAAGAACCAGTAGGACCTTCCAAAATTCAAAATGAACCCTGGCCTACAACAATTGCCACATCTGAATCCCCTTCATTTATTAATAAAGTTGTACAAACACTGCCTATTGATGAATCTGCCCTCATAGTGAGATCAATACCCATACTCCTGTGGAACAAGCCACTCAGACCCTACCTCAGCCTATCACTTGCGATGCTGAAACACAAACTCAACCATGGGATGAGCAGGCGATAATGGACAAATAGAAAAAATTGTCTGTTGTTACACAGGACAAAAGCTTGCAGGAGCATAGACTACTCTGGCTAAACCACATCTATTCAAGCTGGGAAGCTTTGGAGCAAACACACCAAGAATCTCGTGCCCATAAGAAGTAGAATAAAGAGCTAAAAGGAAAATTGCTCCTGATGTTTGACTTGGCACAAAAATTGTTGGCTGCAAGGAAACCATCCTCCAATTACTCTCTTTTCCTCATAGAACGACTTACATTTTTTCGGATTAAATCAATCAAAGAGGGCAGACCCCACGCAGTGTTAAATCCAACAGATTTTGTTAGAACCTTTGCAGAAGCTTCTACTATTGATCAACACCTCCTCTGTGTGGTATATCTTCATAATGAGGCCATCCCTGAGAACCGACAACTTAACCTTAACCCTATTGTCGGTGATATCCAGATTCGGGCACTCACCTCCTTTCTTAACAATCAGATTACATGGCAGAATGAATTCCTAGCTGCCAAGCATAACGAGGATAACCGCCTCCTCTGGATACGGCCAGAACCACAGAATGTTGCCACCTTTGTTGCAGAGTATTATCAGTTTTTGAAGAAACCAAGGATGATTCAATATATTCGACAACTACAGACAACAGTACTTCAGGATTGTCAAAAGTCTATTAAATCCACAGAGATTGCTACCCTACAAGCAAATAACATGTTCTGGAAACAATCGTCTGAGAAAAGACAGGAACATGTTGGCAGCCAATTTGCATTTTTATACTACCCATATAAGTTGCCTATGCTAGTGTTTTTCAACCCTTGATTTTCATCGTGATCTTTGGAATAAAACAACACTATTATTTTGCGCACTTTGTTCTCGTTTTCACAACTGCAAGCGTGAAAACTTTGATTTCGAAGTCACGTTAAAATCGTCACTGGATTATTATGGTCACTCTTGTCTATGTGTTTATTGAGTTTCCAATTTAATTATAGTCGCACAGTTGGCAAGGCTCCAAGATCTTTACTCATTTGGCATTCTTTAATTGTTAATATGACTTCGTTTTTTACAAGACTGTGATGATATCCTTATGATCGAGTTTTTGATACATTGGCGTTTTGATGTTCTATGGTCTTTCATCAATTTATTTAACACATTGGTTTCATGAAAACACATTGATGTTGTGGTTAGACCCTTGGTATAAATCATTTCATACATATTTGATATGATCGAACCCTTGGTGTTGATTTCAAATCATTGTTTTGGTTTTAAAACTATGGTAAAACTATTGCTCGCGCAAATGTTTGGTCGACTTACCATAGATTTCATTGATTGTTTGAATTGCATAGTTTTTAACATATGCAATAGTGATTTGAATCGCTATATGCACAGTCGGTTGTACATTGGGAAATGACTATTTTTCATGGGCTGATCTAGCTCCACCACCTTCGCACATTCGGTCATTAATGCTTTCCCCCTATCCCGGGTCACCTCTGTTAGTTTTCGGGTAAGCCTGTGAGCGTTTTTCCCCTGCGTATACTCTGTTCGAACCCTAGCCCGTTCACCCCGCTCACCGTGTGCTCCTGTCTATGGCACCAGTGGTGCGCATAGAGCCAAATGGTAGCCAAACTCTATTGCTATTCGATAATGACTGTAAGGATTTAGAAAATAGTGGCTGGCTGGTGTTTATACAGAGGTTCGAGGGTTTCAACCTTTCGGTTGCCCAACAATTCACCCTCACCCTCGACGAGTGCAGGGCTATGGTTGGTGACATACATCTCAAGCTGAATGAAGAATTCATAAGCTCTGCTACATGACTAGCAGCTACAGGCCAAAGATGGTTTAAAAATTCCAAAGTAGATGAGGTGTCGTGGCCATTATTATTCACATCAAGAAAGATTGTTTCCTGTGATAAAGGTATGCCCATCACTACCCTCAAACCTAGGTGGCACGATCTTTTGGTAATTGTTAAACAGTTTGTGACCTGTGAAGGTCAGTATGGCTTGGTATTTCTGTATCGTCTCCGCTTATTGATGAATTTTATAGGCTATCCTTTGAACATGCCACATTACTTCTTGCGTAGTCTTTACAAGATGTCTAAAAGATTCAAGCATGAGAAGGCTGATAGCAGCCTTTTTCATCATGGCTTGATTAAACTCATTATAGTCCACCATTTAAACCTTAGTGGCAATAATTGGCAAGCCTTCCTATCAAGGAATGGCTTTGCCAATCCCGAGTCTTCTCAAATCGACAAGGTTGTGGTTACAAAAACTATGGTTGGGCCAACCATGCCATTTCATATCCTTCTACCCCCTGTCAAACCCTCGGATTGCCCTGACATCGACCTACCCGACACCATAACCAACTCGTGTACAAAAGACAAGACTGAGGCCGTCAAGAATCCTGTGAGTAAGAAAGGCAGAGGTGACAATGCTGTCAACAGTAGGGGAAAGAAAAATGCTCGATTGATATCGAGATTTGCCCGTAACAATCCTAAACAGAACGTCGACCAGAAACCCATAGTGTTGAGCGAGGACTCGAACTCCGATATTGAGCGTTTCCTAGCTGAGGAGTACCCCTATTCCCATGGCCTATGCTCTAAGGAACCCTATGACTATGTCTCTAACTTACCCCCGTGCCTCAAAAACGACCCAAACTACCTGGGAATCAAGCTGCACAAGGAAACCCTTGGTAATTTGAACAAACCTCACCTATGATACCAAAGCCTGATCAATTATTGTGTACACAATGTAATGGTTGTCTAGAGCGTTATTACGCCGATGTTCCCCTGTTGCAATCAAAGATCAAATCGTTAGAAGAACGGGTAACCGTGTTGTCGAAGGAGAATGACAGGCTTCAAGCCAACGAGAAGAAACAAAAAAACATCGGTTCAATTGTTTTCAGAAATGTCGAGGCAACAACAGCCTTCTTCAATTCCAAGTTATCATGATCAGAGCCTTTTCTTACTATTCATGTATGAATTTCAATATTAATTTCGTTTTATGAGTTGGTTTGGATTAATATAACCGATTGGATTTGCTTTCAATAGATTTTTTCGTTTTGATTCAAAATGATTATGTTGCTTTCATTTTACCAAAACAATTTCGTTATAAATCATGAGTGGGAAATTTTTTTGCTAAACTCAGACACAGCTACGATTTAGTTAATGAGATTTTATTATTCTCAGTTTAGTAAATGATTGATTTATTTTCAATTTTGTTTGGATTGCTTTTTGAAACAATTATGTATGGATAGTCGATTGGGTTTGATTTCGATTAAGTTCTGTTTGTTTCTAAACAATCATGTTGACTTCGATTTACCAGGAACGATTTTGTTTTGGATTGAATCAATATTTTCGTTTTGGATTATGATTGTATTCCACCTGCACACAAGATTTGTTTACTAAATTCGGACATGGCTATGTTTTGATTTTGCATAACGATTGTGTCGGTTTAATTCGTGCCTGTTTGATTTGATTCGCAAACAATGTTATGTGCCTCGATTAGTACAGTCGCTTGCATAATACGATGGATTCAAAGTTAATTTGGATTTAAACAATCTTGTTAATTTCGTTTTGATTCGACAACAATTTTGTTAAGTGCTGAGTCGACATAAACTATTGCATGAAAAATATGCTTGATCGGTTACAGCCTGTTTTGGTTAAAATAGATTCAAACATGATTTCGTTTGCTCTCAAATTAGCATAGAAGTTTTGATTTGAATGATTCGTTTGGTTTCCAATTAGCAATTAAATATTTGTTTAATAGTTTGAATATAATTCTTTAAGTTTTGGATTGATTTTAAAACGATTATGTGCTCAAAATAGACCAGCTACAGAATCACAAGATTTTGTAGCTAGTCTTAGAATTTTGATTTTTGTTAATTTTACCAATAAAATATCACCTAAACTTGTCTATTCTTGTCCACTTTCAGGTGCATACGAATTTCAATGACCAATTGGCATGCTGTGGCAGTTTGAGAGATGTTTTTATGATACAGTTTTGTTATAGGTTGTTATCTTTAGTCAGACTTGGGAGATTATCCCCAGATTTTTTGTAAACTATTTTGTTAATTCCCACAAGGATGTTTTACCCTGTGGGAGGTCTTTAAATACTTGTCATTTTTTTGTAATGAAGCCATCATCATCATTGTTGGGAGAACCAGACTATGGATTTATAATAATACATACTAGGATGAAAGTTGATGTCTTGTAACAGCTTTCGCTTTCAATATATCAAACTTTTGTTTCAAGTTTTTTTTCATATCAGTTTGCAATTAATTATCGACTACTTTAGCTATCATGATTCATTGCATGTTGATGTGATTTGATTTATATGTTTTCCATATCTGATCTCTCTTATTTAAAAATACAACAATTATTATGCTTCAGTTTAATGAATTACAGGTTTACCTTTTTCGTTAAACGAATCATTTTGTAAAGATCTTTGCACACAGATTTATCTAACTGCGATGATTTGTAAATTATAAATTGCTGTCATTTTTTTTTGTCTTGTTTGTCCTGTCATTTATATTTGAAGAGTACAACAGTTTCCCGTTTACGAGAAGCTTGTGAGGAATCTGGTGCAGGTTTCTTCCCACCGAACAACTGAATCAACTATTGCATACAAGACAAGCCTGAAGTGTTACTTCAGGTCAATTTGCTATTTGTTATTTAATAGTTAATTTATTATTGTTATTTAGGTAGTTTAGATAGATATATATATAGTTCAGATTTATAGTTAGAATTATTATTTTAGTTGTTTAGCTTAGACAATTTTTATTCAGTTTCTTTCTCATAAAATTATAAAAATCGAAAAATAATAGTTTCGCTGTCTTAGGACAGTTTACAAATGAATTTTGCAGGTTTTCATTTAAATCTATAATCTGTAAATATTGTATATTTGTAATTGGATCTGATTCTGTTCATAATTGAACAATTAATTTTATAGAATCATTGTTGTATAATTTAGGTAATAGACTGTATATATGTATTTTAGATTTATTATTTAGTTTGTTTTTATTGTTTTCATTTAGATTAGTTCCTTAGTGTAGTTTTCATTTGTTTTACTAGGACTTAGATCGGCTAACGGAGCTGCTAAACCCGTCAGGGTGGGTCATCCCAAATGGCTTGGGTTATTTAGACAACCCCGGACCGGATCCACTCTTCCAGTTGGCGAGCATTCATTTTCGCCCATCAACAGAACACAACCCCTTTAGTCCTACCAATCTTGAGACAACAATCTATCGAGTACCTAGCTACATCAAATGCGTTCAACAATGTGCTGAAAGCTGGATAGGTTATCAGTTCCATTTTCCTATTCTGTGGATGCCAGCAGAGAAATATCAAGTTCATCATAAGTTGCCCAAGAAGGCTGAAACAACAGCTTGGCAAAGGCTACAACGCGTTCAAGGATTCAGAGCTCCAACAGACAACAATTTCCACAACTACTGCTTAAGTAATTTGCATGCTCAGAGTCGGTATTCAAATTCTGATTCAGATTGAAGTTGCCTGAGGACATGCAACCTTTTAGTTGGGGGGGGATGTTAGGACCCTATAATGTACCTTTTTGTTCACACTTTTTGCTACCATTACATCATTTTTCCACTCACACTTAAGCTTACATTATCACCTTACCCTATCTTTCCAAAGGTATATAACGTCTCTTCTCTTTGATATATGTTTAATTTGTTTTACATGTAACTTTACATTACTCTCATACTTAACCATCGATCAAAAATATATAGTGCTGAAACAGTTTGAACTGTAGATTATCGTTGCTGCTTGAAGGCCCGTTGCTGAAATAGTCAAAAGCACGCAAACCCTATTGCTGAAACAGTCCATGGTCTGCGATGTTGAAACAAAAATTCACACAACAGTAAGAAGGAGTTATTACACTGGCCACAACAGCCACACCTTAAGCCAACATAACCATCGTTGTTGCTTGAGACCACGTTGTTGAAACAGTCAGAACGCAAATCCCGTTGTTGAAACAGTCCGTGATTTGCGTTGCTGAAACAATATACAACAACAGTAACAAGAAGATAAATAAAGAAGCTGTTACACCGGCCGCAATAGTCCAACTATTGTAATATCATTCTGTTACGAGAGATCAAGATATCCTATTCTAGTATAGAAGATCTGACTAAGAACAGGATTCGTATGTGCACATGTAATTTGATGATCAATTGTATTGAGGGGATTCTCCTCTTTAAATAAGGGGAAATCGTCATTAGAGGGGATCCTTTTTTTGGCTAGAAAGGAATTACAGAGAAGGGCATGTTCACTTTAGACATTGTAACATGATACAGTTGACAGATGAATAAAATATTATTCTGAGCATTCCTTCTTAGTTCCTTTCGTTTCTGGGGAATCTTGCGAGAAGGGAGGGCCCACCTTCTTCACAAGATTCACCCATTAGTTATGTAAGTGTGTTAGTATTATTTCTGTTCATGCCTTGATTAAATTTCATTTTGCTGAAACTCTACTTTACTGAACTCTGTTTTGTTGAAACTCTGCTTTACTGGTTGTTACATTGTTTTCATATAATTCATGCTTGGGTAATTGTTAATCATTCTGATCGGTAATTCTATCTGATGAATTTATGAAAGTGTGATAATCAGAGACAGGTGTTGAAGATTCCTACTTGGGGAATAGGGTCATGTTCTCTGTTAGGAGATGATTAGCCTTCAGTACGTGTCAATCATTTTGATTAGTAATGATTTTATGAAAGTGTGATAGTCGGAAACAGGTGCTGAAGATTCCTGCTTGGGGAATATGTTCATGTTCTCTATTACAGAATAGTTGGTCTTTCCTTTTGCAGTATCTTGAAATATTTCTTTCCTAGGTTGTTGTTTCTTAATGTAATCTAGGATTCTTCGGATAATCATTTCCTTAAACTTTGAACTCTGCAATAGGTAGGTTGCTTTTCTGTAATTCAAAGTAGGACTTCAGTTTGTTCAAGGCAAGGTGTGATTAATGTACTTTTACTACAACTCTAGATTGCTTTTGAGATTGAGCATATACAATGTGTGATTTCCTTTGAAATAAACAGACTTCCCTGGGTTGACAATTTATGTAACACTTCATTGTTTAGTTAATAAGAAATTACAGTGACCAACAAGTAATATCATTGCAACAGAATACATGATAATATTGCAATCATCACAGACATGCATTTTAATTGAATTTAAACAAATGCATATACTTATCTTTGAAATTGTAGTAACTCCACCAACCATGTGCAGACCTTCCACAAACCTCCTAGCCTTAGACCACACTGCTCATCATGCTCAGCAGTGGGTCACCCCCGAGCTAGGACTAAGCTCCACCCAAGGTAAGGGAATCCTAGACTAGGCTGGTGTTAGGGGAAAAATGCACAAAACAACCGAAAGTATTCTCTAAAGGAGCCTTCTTATGCCCACTACTCATGAACTCTCATTCCTCATAGGTCTGTTCCGCCTGGGAGTATACACCTTCATAAGAACATTCCATCGGTGCTTCACCTCCCTTCTGGGCCTCAGCAACAGGCCGGATCAGGAATTCTCATAGCTCTGTAGCTGGTGTTGGACTCTCTCTAGAAGAAAACCACTTCCCCATTAGACTCTCTCTCCTGGAGAGATATTCTCACAGGCCTGACAACCTGCCTCTTCTACCACAGGCCTGACAACCCGCTTCTTCAACACACTCTTCGACTCAATTCCAATTGGGTGAACGCAACCACAACAACATCAACACTCAGTTGAGACAAGGATGACGACAAAAATAGAAGATGGGAATAGTCCCATAAATGGAAATGACTAGACGCTAAAACACAACATGCTCAGGTGATTATCCAGGTGTCGGGTTCCACAGAAGACAAAAATCAGCCCACGGATTACCGTTTTCAGGATGCGTGACAAGGAAATTATGCAGAGGTTGAGGATGGAGGCCAAACATAGAGAAAAGACGAAATTCATGGGAATACACCAGTCAATCAAAAAGGGAACCCACTTTCCAAGCAACGCTACTACGTAGAAACATTCTCATACTTATGTAGTATGCACTTAAATTCAATTAAAATGCATGTATGTGATGATTGCAATATTATCATGTATTCAGTTGCAACGATATTACTTTTGATTCCATTAATTTTGTATATTAACAATAATTATATGTTTACTCTGTTAATCCATTTAATATAATTTAAGTACATACTACATAAGTATGAGAATGTTTCCGCTAGTAGCATTTCCCGACAAGTGGGTTGATGGTCGGGGATGTTACAATATGGTATCAGAGCCCAAGGTTTCAACGTTGAGCCTGGATGGGCTGAATAAGTGGTATTTGGACCCAAGGTTTCGAGATTAAATTGTGTCCAAAGGACTAATTTCGAACCTTGGAATGTTTTTGAGTCTCAAGGGGTTACTTGGTTGTGTTACGAAGCTCAGGAGGAGTAGCGAAAGAATAAAACCACAGCCGCAAATCAGTTTTAAAGGAGAATATTAGGACTATCGAATCCACGTCCTGACACTTAGGAGAGCGTGCAGAAGATATCAGATTTGGGCTATTAGATCTGAGCATGTGGAAGAACAACCGTTGGATCCAGGGAATGTGCACAAGGTTTAAAACCCTTTGGAGTTGCACAGGAGTGTGGAAATTGTGATACACGAAGCCCTGACATCATCAGGACCATCCATCGAAAATGACACATAGCAGAGATCCACATACATCGGAGATTTTCAAGTGGAAAAGCCACATCAATCCTAACCATCCATCGGGAGGGACACATGGAGAGCGATCAACCTTTCACTGACTTGTGACTTAAAAAGGTCAAAGGGCAAGTTCATGAGAATTCGTGAAACGCGAATTCATGATTGGATCACAACCATTGATCCATGAGAGATCTGGACCGTTAATTGTCTAGGAAGAATTTTTACATTTTGGGGATTGGGAGGATGGAGGTGGAAATTCTTTCGATCTCGCGACACACAAAATCCTGATACGCGAAATCCCGATGAAATCTGAGTCGTCATATCATGGGGAAATCAGGACCATTGGATCAACCAGAAGAGTAGATTGTAATTTCAGGAGTTCGGCTGTCGAGAGAAGAGGGATGTCCTGATGCACAAACTCCCGAAACCTGAAATCGTGAAATCTCAAAGAGCTGAAGTAGTGGGTCAGGTTGACGTCACTTGGATGGATGTGGACCCATGGGATCTGTGCCACATGCCAGTGGGCCCCAAAGGAAAAGTATATGCAGTGGGTTTGGATGGCGTCACCTCAGGTAACATGGAACTTCTTAAGTACACCATGTGTCACCACCATGGTTGGTGACAGTTGTGTTGTGGGCCCGGTGGTTAGAAAGGTCGGAAGTTCGGAAGTCAGGAGTTGGAGAGGGAAGCGAGTGTGAGAGCCTCCAGGACCGAAATATTGAAACCCCAAAACTCAAAACCCCAAAGTTCTGATTAGAGAACCTTGATGATCTAGCGCTTCGTCACGACCCATGGTCCCGTGGGTTGGGGAACTAAGAGAAAAGGGACTAAGGCCTAAGTTTCCTACAGAGTCGAGCAGAGCTTGGAAAATTCATGAAAGCTGAATGTTTTCTTGAATCAATTTGTTTATGAATGCTATGGAATTGGTTAAGAAACAATGGCCTGAAAAATTCCGGTTGTCTGCACATTGTGTTTGCAAAAGTTTAGCGAGTGTTAGAACCGAGTAGAATTGCCACTGAGTGAAAAAGAAATGGAAAGGGCACATATTGCTTCCAGTTCCGAGGACAAAGAATAAGGAATGGATGTTCATTTGGGAGTTGAAGGATTGAACTCCAATGGCCATGGAGAAGATATAGATAAGGAAGGAAGCATGAGGAAGATCATTGAAGGATTTCAAAAAGATTCCCAAACTTGCTGAGCAGATAGCAGAAAGCTCAGAAAATCTTAGGAAAAACAAGGAGAATTCAACATAAAGTTGTTAAAGAGTTTGGAGAGAATAAAAAAGAAGTTGGATAAGGAGAGTGACTTGAGAAGAATAGGGAGTCATCAAACTTCTGAGGGAATAAGGTCAAGGAGTGTTGGTAGACACCATCATCACTCCCAAGGTCGCTCCAAGAGAAGGGCACACAATTGTTCAAGCCAATCTCCTACCAAAAAGAACAGGAGATCTGGAGTGGATGAATTGAAGGGAGAGATGAACAAGATTAAGCCTTCTACGTTTGATGGAGAACATCAAAAGAAGGAAGATGTCGAAACATGGTTGCTTGGTATGAGGAAATACTTCCAACTACAGAATTATTCCTCTCATGCGAAACGAAGAATTGCGATGTATTAACTAAAAGGAAAATCATCCATGTGGTGGGATCAACTTGTGCAGGTGCAACACATTAGAGAGAAAGATATCACTTGGAAGTAATTCAAGAGGTATTTCAAGAAGAAGTATTTGACTAAGAGATATTATGATAGAAAGATGAAAGAGTTGTTTGAACTCAAGCTAGGCAGCATGACCATTGATGAGTATGAATGCAGGTTTTTGGAATTGCTAAAGTATGTTCCATTCATCAAAGAAGAAACTGTCAAGATTCAAAGGTATTTGAGTGGACTTCCATATTCCATTGGGGACAAGATCCAGTATGATGACCCTTAGACCATGGAAGAAACGATAAGAAGAGAGAAATGCTTATATGAACAACAAAGATAAAAGCCTGTCTTTTGGAAGGCTTGGGATGACCAGAAGAAGTTTAAGAAAGAGCAGAGGCAAAAGGGAAACAAACCTCCCTTTTCCAAAAATAGTCCTCAAGGACATCCATCATTTAGAGAGTTGAGAATGGCTGAAGAGGGGGAACAAAGGCCAAGACATATGCCCATTCAATGTTTGGGTTGTTAGGGAAACCATAAGTACAAAGATTGTCCCTACAAAAAGGGAAAAGTGAGAGTTGTCCATAATATTCAGCAAGTTGAAACAATGGAGGACATGGGCAGTAGAATGCCAAGGATCTATGCATCCCTGGACAACAAGCAAGCTGAATTTCAATCGCACATGATTGAAGTAGAAGGTATGATTAACAACCAACCATTTAATATTTTAATTTATTTAGGGGCTAGCCATAGTTATATAGATCCTAGAGTGGTGGAAAGTTTGCATTTGTCAAGAATCCAACATCGAAAGTCTTGGTTAGTGCAGCTGGCTACATGAACCAAGAGAAAAGTCATTGAGTTAGTTAAGTCATGTCCAGTGGATATGAAGGGACTGAGCACAAAGGATGAATTTAATATTTTTCCTTTACGTTCTTATGACTATCTAATTGGGATGGACTGGTTGGACCAACACCATGAAATATTGGACTATCATAACAAGGCATTCACTTGCCTGGATGAGGAAGAGAATCGGAAAATAGTCCAAGGAATTCCCAGAGCTGTTGTTATCAGAGAAATATCAACAATGCAGTTGCAGAAGTGCTACAGAAAAGGCTGTCAATTATTTGCATCTCATGTGGAGGAAACACCTACAGATAAGGTGTCAAGTATTGGAGATCATGTGGTTCTAGAGGAGTTTGAAGATGTATTTCAAGAGGTACCTAGATTACCCTTGAAGAGAGATATTGACTTCTTTGTAAACTTGATGCCTGGAGCAGCTCCAGTGTCGAAATATCATTACATAATGAGTACGCCAGAGATGAAAGAGTTGCAATTGCAACTTGAAGAGCTTCTAAAGAAGGGTTACATATGCCCAAGTGTGTCACCTTAGGGAGCCCTGGTCCTATTCATGAAGAAGAAGGACAAAACACTAAGATTGTGTATCGATTTCAGTCAATTGAACAAAGTGACTGTAAAGAACATGTATCCTTTGCCGAGGATTGATGACCTCTTCGATCAGTTGAAGGATGGAAAGATATTTTTGAAGATAGACCTCAGGTCGGGATATCACCAGGTAAGGATAAAGGATGAAGACATCAGCAAGACCGCCTTTAGAACAAGGTATGGTCATTACGAGTTCACAATGGTGCCATTTGGGCTGTCAAACACACCCATTGTTTTTATGTGCCTGATGAATGGTGTATTCAGGGACTATCTAGACAAGTTCATCATAGTCTTCCTGGATGACATTCTAGTGTATTCCAAGTCAAAGGAAGAGCATGAACAACATATTAGGATGGTTTTGTGGGTGCTAAGAGAGAACCAATTGTATGCCAAGCTGAGCAAGTGATCATTTTATCAAAAACAGATCCATTACTTGGGGCATATTATTTCGAAGGATGGGATAGTTGTATATCCTGAGAAGATTGAGGCCATTAGATGATGGTCAACACCAAAGAAAGTGACATAAGTTAGATCCTTCATGGGTTTAGCTAGTTATTACAGAAGGTTTATCACAGGGTTCTCGAGGATAGATCACCCTATCACTTCCTTGCAAAGGAAGGAGAGGAAGTTTCAGTGGACAAAGGATTGTGAGAAAAAAATTCAGCAATTGAAGCACTGTTAAACAGTGCTCCAATATTGAGGACTTCATATCCAAATGAATATTTTGTGGTATGCATTGATGTGTGCAAAGAAGGACTGGGAGGAGTCCTCAGTCATAATGGATTCATAATTTGTTATGAATACAGAAAGTTGAAAGAGCATGAAAAGAACTATGCAACTCATGATTTGTAGTTGGCAGCCATAGTACACGCTCTAAAGAAGTGGAGGCATTACTTCATGGGAAGGAAGTTCGAACTGAGAACAGACCATAACGGTCTGAAGTATTTGTTCGATCAACCAACCTTGAACGCTAGGCATAGTAGGTGGTTGGAGTTTCTCTGTGCGTACAATTTTAATATCAAGCATATCAAAGGGAAGGAGAATAAAGTGGATGATGCACTCAACAGGAGAGCACATGAGTTACATGCTACATCTATTAGCATGTACCGAACTGATATAAAGGGAAGAATTTTTGAAGTTGCAAATGGAGATTTGCAATACATGGAGCTGGTAGCGAAGCTACAACAAGGCAAGGTGCCACAGAAAGTGGAAAATTATAAATTGGAAATAGATGGAAAACTTATGTACAAGAGCAAAATTTATATACCTAATGTCTAGGACTTGAAACATATGATTTTGAATGAAATACATAATGTGCCTTATGCAGGGCACCTTGGATATCAAAAAACTGTGGAAGTAGTCAAGAGCCATTACTTTTGGCTAGGTATGAAGAAAGATATTTTTGAATACATCACCAGATGTATGGAGTGCCAGAAGGTTAAATCTGAGCATAGACACCCAGTAGGGTTGCTGCAACCTTTACCCATTCCTGAGTGGAAGTGGGAAGTAGTGACAATGGATTTCATCACAGGATTTCCTAGAACAGGAAAGCAACATGATTCAATTATGGTGGTGGTGGACAAGCTTATGAAAGATTCCCATTTCATTCCGTTAAAGACTACTCACAAGGAAAAAAATGTTGTTGATATCTTTGTGAAGGAAATAACACGCTTGCACGGAATCCCTAAGACAATTGTGTCTAACAGAGACCTGAAATTTACCTCAAATTTCTGGAAGGGGTTGTTCAAAGGATTCTGAATGAATATGAACTTTAGCACAACTTATCATCCTCAGTCTAATGGACAGATAGAGAGGGTGAATAGAGTAATAGAATACATTCTAAGGATGTATGTGATGGATAAAACATCGAAATGGGAAGACTACCTACATTTAGTAGAATTCACCTACAACAATGGGTATCAAGCATCATTGAAGATGAGCATATTTGAAGCACTTTATGGCAGAAAGTGAAATACTCTAGTAAGTTGGGATAATCCAGCTGATAGGGCAGTAGTTGGGCCAGAGTTGCTCAAGGAAATGGAAGATCAAATACTAAAAATTAAGCATAATTTGAAAGTTGCCTAAGACAGGTAGAAGAGTTATGCTGATAAGAATAGAACCCACAGAGAATTTAAAGTGGGCGATCATGTTTTCCTGAAAGTAAAATCCAATAGAAGTTCCCTGAAGTTGGGAAACTATGCCAAGTTGACAGCCAGATTTTGTGGGCCATTTGAAATCCTAGAAAGGATTGGGCCAGTTGCATATATGCTTGCATTACCTGCATCCATGACTATACATAATGTGTTTCATGTTTCATTGCTTAAGAAATATATACCTAATGCTAATCATGCAATCTATTGGAATGTGATTTAGGTGGGGCAAGAAGGTGTCATGCAAGTGCATCATGTCTACATATTGGACCAAAACAGAAAACAACTCTGAAATCGAGCCATGGGGCTTGTAAAGGTCCAGTGGACATGGTACGGTCCTAAGGACGTGACATGGGAACATGAGGATGTTATGCGGGCAGAATACCTGCATCTTTTTTAAGATTTTGAAAATCTTGTTGGTGATGTGTAAAGAGTTGCACTAAGGACAATGCAAAAATAAGGGGAGGGGATTGTAATATCCCCAAGGACGAGCCCTGTTGTAATCATGTTTATGAATTGTAAATCATGTTTTGTAGGCTGGTGAGCCGAGTATTGATAAGCTTGTAGGCTTATGGGTTTATTATGCCGGAGAGTCTAAGTGTTAAAGGCCATGAACTTATTTTTGTATATGTAATATGCAGAACATTAATAAAAATTAAACATTGTTGTGTGGAGACCGACCACGAAGAAAGAGTGATGGGGGACTAAGCTTCCACAAGGTGGGTAAGGGAAAAGGGGCTGAAAGGTTGGAAAGAGAGGCTAAGTGTTGAGCCTAGGGGCTGAGCTTAGTTTAAGTCCTTGGGAATAATAATTTATTATTATTCCAAAGTGGTGTGAAAGACATGTTTTTATCCTAAGTCCTGGGAGAGGCAACTCATGTAGCTCCAAGTGTGAAAAAGGGAATGCATGCAGCTCCAAGAAAACAAGTGTCAGCCTGGATGCATGTCGTTAAAAGATGAAGCGTCAACTAAGTTGGGGGTTCGTCCTCCATTCTGACGTTCGTTTTCTGAACTGTGTGACCTCTGCGTCTGAGCTCAGCATATTGCACACAGCTTTGAAAACCGAAACCGTGAGACCTCTGTGATTGACCGGTGTATTCTTGTGAATTCCATATGATCTCTGCATTTGGCCTCCACCCTCGACCTCTGCATAATTTCCTTGTCACGCATCCTGAAAACGGTAATTTGTGGGTCGATTTGTGTCTTTTGTGGAACCTAACACCTGGATAATTGCCTGAGCGTGATGTGTTTTAGCGTCTGGTTGTTGCCATTTACGGGACTATGCACATCTTCTGTTGTGGTCATCATCCTTGTGTCAACTGAGTGTTGATGTTGTTGTGGTTGCCCTCACCCGATTGGAATTGAGTTGAAGAGTGTGCTAAAGAAGTAGATTGTCAGGCCCGTGGTAGAAGAGGCAGGTTGTCAGGCCTGTGAGAATCTCTCTCCAGGAGAGACAGTCTATTGGGGAAGTGGTTTTCTTCCATAGAGAGTCCATCACCAGCTACAGAGCTCTAAGAATTCCTGATCCGGCCTGTTGTCGAGGCCCAGAAGGGAGGTGAAGCACCAATGGATTGTTCTTGTGAAGGTGTATACTCCCGGGCAGAACATGCATGTGGGGAATGAGAGTCCGTGAGTAGTGGGCATAAGAAGGCTCATGCAGGGAATCCTTCTGGTTGCTCTGTGCAGTTTTCCTGTAACCTCATCCTAGTCTAGGATTCCCTTACCTTGGGTGGAGCTTAGTCCCAGCTCGGGGGTGACCCACTGCCGAGTGTGATGAGCAGCGTGGTCTAAGGCTGGGAGGTTCGTGGAAGGTCTGTACGTGGTTGGTGGAGTTACTACAGTTTCAAAGATAAGTATATGCATGTGTTTAAATTCAATTAAAATGCATGTCTGTGATGATTGCAATATTATCATGTATTTCGTTGCAATGATATTACTGTTGATTCCATTAATTATGTATGTTAGCAATAATTATGTGTTTACTTTGTTAATCCATTTAATCTCATTTAAGTGCATACTACATAAGTATGAGAATGTTTTCGTGTAGTAGCGTTGCCCGACAAGTGGGTTGATGACCGGGGACATTACAATATGGTATCAGAGCGAGGTTTCAATGCTACAAAGCATAAACATTTTCATGCTTATGTAGTATGCACTTAAATGAGATTAGATGGCTTAAAAAATTAAACATATAATTCCCGCTAACACACAAAATTAATGGGATCAACAGTAATATCATTGCAACGGAATACATGATAATATTGCAATCATCACAGACATGCATTTTAATTGAATTTAAGTTCATACTACATAAGTATGAGAATTTTTATGCATAGTAGCGTTGCCTGGCAAGTGGGTTGATGGCCAGGGACGTTACATCCATAGTGTTGTAACATGCACTATTCCAGCTGAATATTTGTTAAATTTTTAATTAAAATAATGTACCAAGGCAAGTGTTTCTCTTCCCTAGGCGCCTAAGGGGGGAGAAATTGCCGATTATGGGTCTTAGTCAAATTAATTTGTGAGATGCAAATTAAAAGATAACTTTATGATTAAAGTGAGGGTGAGTGAAGAGACACCAAATCTCAGCCACCCATCTAATATAATCCCAGCTGTTAGATTAGAAAACTCCTCACCTTCCCTCATGAGGTTGATTAAGGCAAGTGGGCGCACCCATTCTTGGGTAAGAAGAAGTTGAAGAAATCTTGGTGAGAGGCCAATAGGATCTTGGTGAGATGCCAAGAGCAAGAGAAGAAAAAGCAGCAACAGTCTTGTTGAGAGAGCAAGAGATTCTTGGTGAGATGCCAAGAGGTTCTTGGTGAGATGCCAAGAACAAGAAAGTTGCAGCATTCTTGTTGAGAGAGCAAGAGAGAGGTCGAACTGAGAAAAGAGACAGCATTTGCTGAAGGAGAGAACGCATCCCAAATTAAAGAGAAGTACAGATTTCAGACAGCAAGGAAGAACAGGTCGTACCGTACGGATTTGTGGAGGTCATACAGCATGTAATGTGCACAGAAATTGAGGAGGACAACAGCTACAATTTCTGATAGTATTGGCATGCATTCCAAGGCTGCCATACAACATTTGTTGGCACAGAAATTGAGGTAACTACTGTAATATATTTCTGAGTGTATTTCCATACAGTCCATACAGTCTTAGCAGAGTTTTGGCACAAATTTCGAGACAGTCCGTACAACATTAATTTCCGTACAATTGTACGAATTTCTGGTTCAGAAATTGAGGAGCAAAGCTACAGGAATGTCCAGATAAGTTTGTGTAAATATCTGAAGATGAATATGCTGTAAAAGAATTTCTCAGAAAATAATACAAATCCATCTCTCACTGGTTTTCCCCTTGTGGGTTTTTCCAGGGTCAAAGTTAGATCGAATATCTTTGTGTCTATATTTTCTGAGTTTTGCATATTGTTGATATTTTATTTCTGCGTTGAAAACAATGTTCAGAATCCTCGTGTTTCAGTTCTGAAATTTATTTTCTGTTAAGTTTTTTAGATGCTGAAACACCGCTGTGAGCAGATGCTGAAACACCAGGCTGTAGAATATGCTGAAACACAGTGCTGAGTCTTATTCTGAAACACCGTTGTGAGCAGATGCTGAAACACCAGGCTGTAGCATATGCTGAAACACAGTGTTGAGTCTTATGCTGAAACACCGTTGTGAGCAGATGCTGAAACACCAGGCTGTAGTATATGATGAAACACAGTGCTGAGTCATATGTGAAACACCACTGAGTATATGTTGAAACACTAGGCTGTAACATATGCTGAAACAGTGTTGAAACTGAGTTTGGCATTTAAATTTGACTAAAAAATCAGCGAGACTGAAACTGGGTTATGATTTTGAAAAAATTAATATGGTATCAGAGCTAAGTTGAAGAGAGGCAGAAATTTTAGCAGATAGAAAGTTAGGACAACAATCACTTCGAGAGGAAGTCACTTGGTGAGAGACCAAGGAGAGGATCGTTGGTGAGATGCCAAGATCAAGAAACTCTTGGTGAGATGCCAAGAGAAGGGAACTTTGGTGAGATGCCAAGGTTGAGACAAACAACAGCTTCAGCAGAGGTGGAAGAGTTTTCCACAAAGTTTGACAAGGAATTTTCCTTGATTGCATGTCTATCCTCGAGGACCACTACTCCCAATACTTGGTATATTGACAGTGGTGCCTCTCGCCATATGACATCAGTTCGTGAGCACTTGACAGATCTTACTCAGTGTGGAGATGTAGAGGTAGTGCTTGGAGATGACCGGGAGGTCAAGGTGGCTCGTTGTGGGACCGTATCATTTCGGAGGGAGTCTTTGCCTCCCATGATTTTGACGGAGGTTCTTTATGTTCCGGGCTTGAAGAAGAACTTTGTGTTAGTTTCTACTATTGAGGAGAAGGGCTATGAGGTATTGTTCCGTGATGGGAAGGTGCTTCTTTTCCCCATAGGGTCTAGCATCACTTCGGCCAAAGTGATTGGTACTAGACATGAGAGGCTGTACAAGTTCTTGTTCTAGCCAGTGCGAGCATTGATTCATTCTACCAGCAGCAGCAGTGACCTATGTGAGATATGGCACAGGAGGATGGCACATTTGCACCATGGGGCTTTGCAAGTTCTGAGGGAGATGGTGATGGGAGTTCCAGATTTCAGTTCAGAGCACCATGAGTTGTGCAAGGGGTGTACTTGGGAAAGTACACCAAGACTGCTTTTTCGAGCAGTGACAGTAGAGCGGAAGGGATACTTGATCTTATACATTCAGATGTATGTGGCCTGATGTCTTCGGCATCGTTGACTGGATCCCTATACTATGTTGCATTTATTGATGACTTCTCTCGGAATTCCTGGATTTTCTTCATGAAGACCAAAGGACAGGTCTTCAGTCGGTTCCAAGAGTTCAAAGCTCTTGTGGAGAACCAGACAGGGAAGAAAATCAGAGTCCTAAGATCGGACAAATGGGGTGAGTATACCTCCAAGGAGTTTATGGATTTCTGTACAAGAGAGGGCATCAGGAGGGAGTTGACTGTTCCTTACAACCTGCAGCAGAATGGGGTTGTTGAGAGGAAGAACATGTCCATTGTTGGGCTGCGAGAGCCATGCTACATGATCAGGGGATGCCACTATTTCTATGGGCTGAGGCATGCTACACTGCAGTTTATCTGCAAAACAGGAGTCCTCACAAGGCTGTGGGGAGCATGACTCCTGAGGAGGCTTTCTCTGGGAAGAAGCCTGAGGTGGGGCACTTTCAGATTTTTGGGTGCACCACATATTCATATG
>ML795803.1:274665-329109 GCA_009831015.1 Picea engelmannii
ATTGATCCATCTTCATCTATGCATTCTCATCAAGGACAATACATATTATATTACATCAATCATCAATCAATCACTTGACATCAATCAATCAAACCATTCGCATCAATGACAACATGATCCAACATTAATGTATGTGGGATATATAATGCACCTTGACTGCAGACTATTCAAGAGTGTTATGGATATTTAATGAGAAAATGGGAAATGTATATGGCATGCGAACACTATGTGACATGATATACACTTGGAAATCATCCGACTCTTAAGGTTTTGACATGGTGATATTTGGGATTTGTAAAAAATTTAATGGTGGTTGCTACCCTAGCACGATGTGCCCAATAGTTAAATCATTTTTCTCATTTTGGGTTACCACCTTGGGGGTTTGTAATTTGATTCATTTTGAGTTTGAGGAAGGGTTTGGACGCCGGGTTGTAACTATTGCAACTGTCTCGAAATGAAAATAAATACCACACAACTCCAAGTACCAGGGTTTCGACTTCCTTTCGTCTAATGTTGTTCTTTGCTAAATGATATACTCATGGCTCTGTGAATGATCTTTTGTGCTTGTCAATTTGATTGTTTTCATGTTATAACTCTAGAAATGTGGAGACTAGTACCCCTGGTTGAATGAAAATACATGAGTTTTTACAATCTGAATAGTTGAAGTCGAAAAGTAGTTTGATGAAGAAAGGAAGTTTATGGTTGTTGAGATTTATGCATTTTATTTCCACCTATTGCCTCTCTGTTTGGGATATGAGTACCTCATCTTCTCTATTCTATAGCTCACCATTTAGTTTTTTTCAACCATTAGAGTTGTATCGTCATCATGGGTTTGTTTATTTGGATTTTGCACATCACGACCTCATGTGTAGAGTCAGTCAACAGTGGGTTTTGATTCATTTTGAGTTGGGGTTTGTATTCCTTCCATGCATTATGCAAGCCCAAAGCAATAATGCTCCTGGTTAATGAAGGCATGCACAAATTAGGGTTTTTTTAATTGAATTATACATGGGTTTCAACCATTGGTTGTCATGCTTCGTGCGATTTTGTTTTTCATCTGCAAGATCTAGTATTACTAGTCTTGTGTTATATACATTGCTCTTCGCTTGTTCAATATTGGTATTATAGCCTATGAATCAATTGGTGTCACTCTGGTTGCATGTAAGGGGTTTCATGCAGACTATGAGTTATCAACTCATTGAAAAATTGAAAGACCCACAAACATATGCATAACACTCAATGATGAAGTTGAGAAAACAAGTTCGATTACAAACTGGGTTTGTAATCCCAGCATGTGTTAATCCAAAACCAGGTGAATTTAAAAGAAATGATTTCGGGCTTTAAGCCATCGACATATTTATGTCTCATCTCTTTCATGATGTTTCGATGCATGCGATACATATTTGGATTAATGGTTTGGATACACTAGATGTTGTTGCAAACTTAATTTGCCCAGTTTTGATTTGGATCTTTCTTGGTGGATTAAACTCGGGTTATGATGAAGTAGCATTTTGGAAATTTGGGTTTTATGATGAAGTTAGCATAAATATTTGTCTTTGTTAGGATTGATGTTGATGGTTCACACTGTGTATTTGAAAAAAATCATGGAATATCAATGCTCTTAAATATAAATTAAAAACTGTGACTACTGGACATTGGAGTGATAAACAAAAGAAAATAAACACTTATTTTAACAAACAATTGGGTATTAACATAATATTTTATCTGGGATATTGTGCAGGTTAAATGAAGAATTTAGTTATAACATGATAAAATATGAATAGATGTAGATTGATACATGTTTAAAACCATGTGATTGCATGTGATTATAACTCTACTAAAAAATACATACCATTATAGACTTTGTAATTAATGCATGTTCATTTCACATTCCCTTATCATAAGTAACACTTTTCGTTCATTATAATGCTAATTCATTTTCCCAAATTTCTCTTTTAATCCCATGCTTAATTATAGTTATGTAATTGCAGAACTAAATTGATCAAAAGAGAAATGTTAACTTGTTCAGGGTTAATTCTATTTTATAGCTGGAGTAATATGGTTGAGAGTTAATGAGGTATTTTAAAAGTTGATCATGGAAGAGAATATTCCATTTTATATGCCTGTCATACTTACCATTTTTCGCTCATTACAAATCCCATCATTTAATCCCAAAACCCTTTCAAAATCCATGCTCTTAGTGGTTGTTGGTGTTGATTAATTGGGTTGGTTGTCATTGATGTCAATCCTTGAAGAAAGTTAGATAGTGAATTCTGGTAGCACACAGGTTTGGGTAATGGACCCAAGTTTGTTTAATGGATAATGGTATGAGTCTTGATATATTTGCAGGTAAGACTATTCTAGATGGATATTACATGTCATGACATTTCTGGTGTATGTGGAACATCACATAACTCCTCACGGTTAGAGATTTATGGCCATGTCAAGTTGGAGAACCCTCATGAGTCATCCAGAAGCCCCAAAAGGTCAAAGTAGTCAAAGTGGTTGCAAAGAAGAAATTATTTAAATAATAAAGAGAAGTGATGAGTGTACCATAAGTCAAAGTGGATACAAAAGAAATTATTTAAATAATAAAGTTAATGGATAACTTACTAAGTGGACAAGTGGTTAGAAGTGGGTTATCCCTAAAATAAGGAAAGTGGGTTAAGATGGTTAGAAAGCAATTTAAATAATAAAGTGAAGTGATGAGTGTATTATAAGTCAAAGTGGATACAAAAGAAATCATTTAAATAATAAAGTTAATGTAGAAATTACTAAGTGGGCAAGTGGTTAGAAGTGGGTTATCCCTAAAATAAGGAAAGTGGGTTAAGATGGTTAAAATGTAAACCCTTGAAGAAGCTACATGAAAGTATAAATAAGAGGTAAGGCTCTCTCATTTGAATAACACTTGAGCATATTGAATATATGCAAGTGACTAAGGTAACCAAAGGATATCTAAGCTGAATTTCAGAGGGAAGGTGAAGTAAAGATGGTCAAAATTCAAGGGAGTATAAATTATTTTGATGATGTTTTCGAAGGTATGTTATTTACAAGACATCTCACCATTTTCGCAATAAATTTTTTTCTAGAATGATTCAAACCATGACATTGGGAGGCCATTAAGGAAACATATCCAAGTATCTATGATAAAAATTTCATCTTGTGGGTTATTGTATTTTTTGAGTTACACTACGTGGAAAATAGTGTTTGTGGCTAGTCCTGAAACTAGTCTAAAACATGTGTTTCGGGTAAAAACGTCATAAATTATTCATAACATATCCAAATTCATTAAGACCAAATGTATTGGTTATAGTATAGGTTGTAGTATTCTGTGTAAAATTTTCAGATACATACAACAAATATTACGTATGGGGCATGCTCTACAAATTCTCTCTCTAGAATAAGCCATAATTCAATAAGATGTGCCATTTTTGCTATAACTCCTTTTTTGAGAAGATCCAAGTAGTGAAACCTAGAGGAATTGCATAAAATCCATTGAAGAACATTGTGTACTATTTTCAAATATTTATTCATTATAGGTAGGGTTGTTGACTAATCCAAAATTAGTCATCATGTGAGACTAAAGTAAAGTTTGATGAAAATGCTAATCTCGTGTTGTTAAAGTTAAGGAAGGTTTGCACACATGTGATCATATACACTAGGTCTATTAAAGAGTTACAAATCATATTTGGATGATGAAATTGATGAGGGATTTTGGTTGAGGTACATGTTGGGTACATGGTTGAGACAAGTAGTTGATGAGTTGGCACATACATGAGGTGTATAGTTGATGATGTTGGTACATTTTGATGAGTCGTAGTTTATGTGTATTTGATGCATGATTGGTACATATTTGGTGCATGGTTGATGCACTCATTGATGATACAGGTTGAGGTACAGGTTGGTGCATGGTTTATGCACCTATTTATGGTACATGTTGTTTGGTACATGTAGTTACAGGTTGGTTGGTTGCAGGTCAGTGGTACAAGTTGTGACATTGGTATATCTCAGAGTGATAGTGTGACAATGTTTCCATCATTCTACTTCTACGTCAGGGCGGTTGGACGGGGCAAGGACATGCGGTTGTAGTCGGAGAACATAGGGGGTTGTAGCCTCCTTCTGGTTGTAGCCAGAGAATTGGGGAGTTGGAGCTTCCTGCAAGTTGTATCCTGAGAAACTAGGGGATTGGAGCCTCCTTCCAGTTACATCTGGAAAAAAAAGGAAGTTGGTTCTTCCAATTAATGTAATTATTAAAGACATATAAGAAAAAACATTATTTGGTTTTATCCCGCTTTGGGTATCCACGTAAAAACACTGGTGTATTGTGTATGTGTATGATTGCTCATTTGTTCATTGTTTATTTACTTTACAAATTTTGGATGATAATGATACATTGATATAACACTTGCATTTTATGGTTAAAAAGGATTAAATTGTTCTATTACTGATTCACNCCCCCCCCCCTCTCAGTAATCCAACAATTGGTATCAGAGCAGGTTCCTTCAAAAATCAGTTTAACCACTGAAAGGTAGATCATGGAGAGAAACAACATGTATAAAAATGGGATACCACAGTTTGATGGACAGAAGTATACATTATGTAGCAGAAGGATGAGAACATATATACATGCAAGGGGATTTGAAATTTGACAATCAGTAGTAGATGGATACAAAGAACCAACAGTTCCACCAACAAGTGAAAAAGCAATGAAACACAGTCAAAATAATTCCAAAGCCACAAATGCACTTCTGAATGATCTTGGTGAATCGGTATATACCAAGGTTGTACATTGTAAATCCGCTAAAGAGATTTGGGACAAACTTCAAAAAATTTATGAAGGAGATTCAAAAGTCAAAGAAACAAAGCTTCAGACTTACAGAGGTAAATTCGAACAACTAAAGATGAAGGAAGATGAGAATATTGCACCTTACTTCTTACAAGTCGATGAAACAATGAATGCAATCATAGGATTGGGAGAGGAAATTGAAGAATCTGTAATTGTTCAAAAGGTACTAAGATCTCTTTCTGTGAGATTTAATCCTAAGATATCAACACTAACAAAAAGAAATGATATAGACTCAGTAAGCATGGACGAACTACATGGAATCTTCACAGTATATGAAATGAGAACTGAACAGGAAAATCCAGATATAAAAGAAGAATCTTTCAAAGAATCCAAAAGGTCAAAGAAAAAGGAACATAGCAGTAGTAGTGACTTCTCAGAAGATGATGAAGAAGAAGTGGCCAACTTTGTCAGAAGATTGAACAAGGGAACCAATAGAAGATATAAAGGTAAGCTTCCGTTGATTTTTTTTAATTGTGATAGTATTGGTCATTTTGATAACAAATTTCATCATAATAAAAATAAGAGGAATGATGAAGATTACTCAAATATCAAAAGACATATAAAGGAAAAAGAACCAAAAATAAAGCTTTCAAGAAAATCTTATTCACCAAAGAAGACATATCCTCATCAAATGAAGATGAAGTCAGTGACAGTGAGACATAAAGAGTTCTATTAATGGAAGTAGAAGACTCTGGTAAAGAAGACACCGAAGAAGAATATGAAGAGGCAGAAGTTGACTACCGAGAAGAATTGTTTAGTGCCATAGAAGTTATAAGAAGAGAAAATAAGAAAAACAAGAAGTTGCAAACATAACTAGACAAGAAAGAAGACACTCAGAAACTAGAACAAATTATCATGGAATTGAAGGTTAACATAGAAGAATATAAAATAATTGAATAAGCACTCAAAGAACAGCTAGAAGAAAGAGACGGGATCATTGGAAATTTGGAAGCAGAGAATGTCACATTGAGAAAGGGTCTTCAAAAGAAAAATATGCAGAACAACTCAAAAGTTTTGGATGACATTATTAGTAGTCAGAATCCTCATCATGACAAGTCCGAACTTGGATACAATCAAACAGAAAAGGGATCAAGCTCCAAATCGACAGAACAAGAAACATATCCAAAAAGTTATGCAGAAACAATCAAAGTGAATATGAAGACCTACAAGGAAGATTATAGGGACACTCCTCCATCAAGAAGATTCATATTTCATAATCAACAACCGACAGAAACAAACAGGCCTCTTGAAGAAGAAGGATTCATAAAAGTAACTCCTTTCAGAAGATCTTCAACTCCCAGGTATCAAACTATCTTTTTTGGTTTATGTTATGCATGCAATAACTTTGGACATAAAGCTGTAAATTACAGAGCTAATATGAGGAACATAAACAATTTTGAAAGTTATACAAAAAACGATTATCCAAGAAGGCCTATTGAAACACATAGAAGAAGCTACAACATGTTTGAATCATTGAGCATTGAAGTGGAATGATAAAATTGAAAAAAAAATGGACACATGGCCAAATATTGTAGAATGGAAGTCCCTCCTAGAGAACCACAACATAATAACAATAGACACAGAAAGGAACCTCAGAAGAGAACATGGACAAGAAAGTAGAATCGGCATAGAAACAAAGAATGCACACTCGCTCTATAAGCTAAGAAGAAGAAACGTGGTTGGTATGTTGACAATGGTTGTTCAAAACACATGACGTGATAAAGACAAGTTTCTTACATTAAGAAAGGAAAGAGATGGATCAATCTCCTTCGGAAATGATGATTCAACTAAAATCATTAGAAAAGGCACAATCAGAATTGGGAACAAGAATACCAATGTAGAAAATGTTCTACTAGTAGAAGATATGAAACATAATCTCCTAAGTGTAAGTGTGTGACCAAGGTCATAAAATTACTTTTGATTCACAAAAGTGAGAAATAAGAAAAGAAGGTTCATGAAAATTGATTGCAACAGCTGTAAGAACTACAAGCAACATATATGTATTAAGTGAAATTGGAAATGAAAAGTGTTTTCTAGGAAAGGAAGATAAAAGTTGGTTATGGCACAGAAGAATGGGTCACATACACTTTGATAACCTTGTCAAAGTCAGTAAAAATGAAGCAGTTAGAGAAATGCCCTAGATCACGAAACCAACCAACACTTTATGCAAGCATTGTCAACAAGGAAAACAAACAAATACCAGGTTCAAATCAAAGGAATATTCAATGACAAGACCACTGGAAATTGTGCATACTGATCTAGTTGGACCAAATACAACAAAGGGTTTAAAAGGTGAAAAATAATTTATGTTATTAGTTGATTACTATACAAGAATGACTGCAGTTTTCTTTCTCAGGAATAAGTCAAAAGATTTTGAAAACTTCAAGGTCTACAAGGAGATGGTTGAAAATGAAATGGATTCAAAAATCAAATGTTTGAGATATGATAATGGAGGAGAGTTCACTTCAAAGGAATTTATGGACTACTGCAGCAAGCATGGAATAAAAAGGAAATTCTCTGTTGCTAGGACACCTCAACATAATGGAGTTGTTGAAAGAAAGAACAAGACGGTATAGGAAATGGATCGAACAATGCTAATGAAATACAAATTGACATATATGTTTTGGACACATACAGTGCATATAGAATTTCACATTCAAAATAGAGTAATGCTCAGAAACAACAATGACAAATCTCCCTACGAGCTATGGAAAGGAAGACCAACAAATGTGAAGCACTTCAGAGTATTTGGAAGCAAATGCTGCATCAAAAGAGAAGATGGAAGAATGGGGAAGTTTGACTCTCATATGGACAAAGGAGTACTTGTTGGTTACTCAAGTACAAGGAAAGCATGCAAGTGTTACAATCCAAGGTTGAAAAAAGTTGTGGAAAGCATCAATGTAACAATTGATGAAACAGGTGGACGAGAAGTAAAGGAAGAATAAAATGAATCTATGGAACAACTTTACGAATAAGAAGAAAAATATGAAGAAGAAGTAGAAGGGGAAGATGAAGAGGATCAGACAGACGTAGAAGAGAAATTTCAACAAGTGCCTCCAAAGACGCCTAGCAAACGAGTACATAAGAATCATCCTTCAGATCAGATTATCGGAAATAAGGATGCAGGAGTTCAGACTAGAAGAAGAATCTATTCACTAGAACAAACACACCTAGCACTTTTATCTATGATTGAACCAAACAGTTTTGAAGAGGCCAGCAAGGATGAATTCTAGAATAAGGCCATGGATGAAGAATTGGATCAAATAGAGAAGAATGACACTTAGGAATTGGTTCCAAGACCAAAGAATAAGAATGTGATTGGCACAAAGTGGGTTTTCAGAAATAAATTGAATGAAGATGAACATGTTACAAGGAACAAAGCTAGATTGGTATGTAAAGGATACGCACAGGTTGAAGGAATCAACTTTGAAGAGACATTTTCCACAGTTTCTAGAATGGAAGCAATCCAATTGCTTTTATCTTATGCATGTTCCAATAATATTAAAGTGTATCAAATGATGTAAAATCAACTTTTCTGAATGGGGAACTTGAAGAAGAAGTCTACATCGAATGACCAGAAGGATTTCAGATGCTAGAGAATGCAGATTATGTGTGTAAATTGAAGAAGTCCTTGTATAGTCTAAAACTGGATCCTAGAGCATGGTACTCTAGACTGGATAATATCTACAACAGGCAGGTTTCAGAAAAGGAAGTGCAGACATCAACCTCTACATTAAGGTAACTCAACATAGTATTTTATTAATTGAAGTTTATGTTAATGATATTATTTTTGGAAGTAATGATGACATGTTAAGACAACAATTTTCAAAGGATATGCATAATGAATTTCAAATGTCATTACTCGGAGAAATATCCTTCTTTATGGGTCTTCAAATATGTCAAAGCAACCAAGGAATTTTTATTTCTCAAACTAAGTATATCAGAGAAATTCTAAAGAAGTTTGGAATGGAAGATTGCAAACCAGTTACCACTCCTATGAAAACCAGTTGCAAGTTAATAAAAGATGATGATTCAAAGTCTACAGACCAGAGGCAATATAGGTCAATGATTTCTAGCTTACTATATGTGACATCATCCAGACCAGATGTAATGCAGGAAGTTGGACATGTGGCATGACTTCAAGCAGCACCAAAGGAATCACATGTCTTAGCAGTGAAAAGGATTTTCAGATATCTCAAAGGAACAAAAGAGTTTGGATTATGGTATCCAAAAGGAAATGATCTATCACTTATTTCCTACATAGATGTAGATTGGGCAGGTTGCATTGATGATCGATGAAGCACTAGTGGAGTAGTTTTCTACTTGGGTGAGTGTTTAGTATCTTGGCTAAGAAAGAAACAATCATAAGTATCTTTATCTATAGACGAAGAAGAGTATAATGCAACAATATCATGTTGTACACAGGTTCTATGGATGAAACAAACTCTGAAAGATATACAGGTTGAGTATGATGAGCCCATTCCAATCTATAGTTATAATACAAGTGCCATCAGTATCTCAAAGAACCCGGTGATGCACTCCAAGACGAAACACATTCCAATAAAACATCACTTTCTACGGAAACAAGTTATAGAGAAGAACACCAGAGTTGAATATGTGGGCACAAAAGAACAAGTGACAGACATCTTTACAAAACAACTTCCACGAGAAGCCTTTGAGTATATTCGCTAGATACTCAGAGTAATTTCTAGTCCAAAATGAATGATTTTGAATGCTTATCTTATATGTCTTAGATGTACATGAAGAAGCACCATAAAGAGGACAATTCAGGTTGGGATATCGGTTTCAAGGATAGTTTAGTTAGGGGGATTAGCCCCATATGGAAAGATACCATTTC
Organism: Picea engelmannii; assembly: GCA_009831015.1. NCBI lineage: Eukaryota > Viridiplantae > Streptophyta > Pinopsida > Pinales > Pinaceae > Picea > Picea engelmannii. The sequence continues at coordinate 284,370 of ML795803.1, forward strand.
CATTGATGACAAAGGGGGAGAGATTTATCATTTGCAGAGCATTGGGGAATGGTTCCAGAGGGAGCGATGGTCATAGGGGGAGAATGAGTGATATGACTTCAATATTGCATGATATGACTTCAATATTGCATTAGAGTGTTGCCATCAATTCCAATGGGGGAGATTGTTTATGAATTGGGTTGGTTGTCATTGATGTCAACCCTTGAAGAAATTCTGGTAGAGAATTTTGGTAGCACAAAGGTTTGGGTAATGGACCCAGGTTTGTTTGATGGATAATGGTATGAGTATTGATATATTTGTAGGTAAAACTATTCTATATGGATATTACATGTCATTCCATTTCCGGTGGTATGTGGAACGTCACATAACTCCTCGTGATTAGAGAGTTATGGCCATGTCAAGTTGGAGAACCCTCATGAGTCATCTAGAAGCCCCAAAAGGTCAAACTAGTCAAGGTGGTTGCAAAGAAGAAATTATTTAAATAATAAAGAGAAGTGATGAGTGTACTATAAGTCAAAGTGGATACAAAATAAATTATTTAAATAATAAAGTTAATGGGGAAATTACTAAGTGGACAAGTGGTTAGAAGTGGGTTAGCCATAAAATAAGGAAAGTGGGTTAATATGGTTAGAAGGTAATTTAAATAATAAAGTGAAGTGATGAGTGTACTATAAGTCAAAGTGGATACAAAAGAAATTATTTAATTAATAAATTTATTGGAGAAATTACTAAGTGGACAAGTGGTTAGAAGTGGGTTAGCCCTAAAATAAGGAAAGTGGGTTAAGATGGTTAAAAGGTAACCCCTTGAGGATGCTACATGAAAGTATAAATAAGGGGAAAGACTCTATCATGTTAATAAAACTTGAGCATATTGAATATCTACAAGCGACTGAGGTAACCAAAGGATATTTAAGTTGAATTTCATAGGGAAGGTGAAGTAAATAAGGCTGAAATTCAAGGGAGGATAAATTCTCTTAATGGTGTCTTCTAAGGTATGTTATTTACAGGTCATCTCACCATTTGTGCAATAAATTTATTTCTAGAATGATTCAGACCGTGAAATTGGGAGGTCGTTGAGGAAACATATCCAAGTATCTGTGATACAAATTTTTGCTTGTGGGTCGTTGTATTTTTGGAGTTACACTCCGTGGAAAATAGGGTTTGTGGCTAGTCCTGAAACTAGTCTAAAACATGTGTTTTAGGAAAAAATGTCATAAATTCTTCATAACAAATCCAAATTCAATAAGACCAAATGTAGTGGTTAGAGTATAGGTTTTATTATTTTGTTTACAATCTTTAGATCCATACAACAAATATTCCGTACGGGGCGCACTCTACAAGTTTGCTCTCTAGAATAAGCCAAAATTCAACAATGTGTGCCATTTTTGCTATAACTCCTTTTCCAAGAGGATACAAGTAGTGAAACCCGGAGGAATTGCATAAATGAAACTGAAGAACATTGTGTACTATTTTTAGATCTTTATTTATTACAGGTACATAGTTATGACTATTTCAAGTTAGGGTTTTTGACTAACCCAAAATTATTCATGTGATACTAAAGTAAAGTTTGATGAAAATGCTAGTCGATTGTTGTTAAAGTTAAGGAAGGTTTGCAGGTATGTGATCATATACACCAGGTCTATTACAGAGTTACAAATCAGATTTGGATGATGAAATTGATGAGGGCTTTAGGTTGAGGTACATCTTGGGTACATGGTTGAGACAAGTAGTTGATGGGTTGGCACATACATGACGTGTATAGTTGATGATGTTGGTACATTTTGATGAGTCATATTTTACATGTATTTGATGCATGATTGGTACATATTTGGTGCATGGTTGATGCACTCATTTATGGTACAGGTTGGTGCATGGTTTATGTGCTTGTTTATGGTACAGGTTGATTACAGGTTGTTTGGTACAGGTAGTTACAGGTTGGTTGGATGCAGGTCAATGGTACAGGTTTTTACAATGATATATTTCACAGCGATAGTGTGACAATGGCTTCATCATTCTACTTATACGTCAGGGTAGTTGGACGGGGGCAAAGAAAAGTGGTTGTAGCCACCTTCCGGTTGTAGCCAGAGAACATAGGGGGTTGTAGCCTCCTTCTGGTTGTAGCCAGAGAATTGGGGAGTTGGAGCTTCCTTTAGGTTGTAGACTAATAAACTAGGGGGTTGGAGCCTCCTTCTAGTTGCAGCTAGAAAACAAAAGAAATTGGTGCTTCCAATGAATGTAATTCTTAAAGACATATAAGAAAAATCATTCTGTGGTTTTCTCCCTCTTTGGGTTTCCACGTAAAAACACCGATGTACTGTGTATGTGTATAATTGCTCATTTTTTCATTGTTTATTTACTCTACAACTATTGGATGATAATGCTACATTGATATAACACTTGCATGTTATGGTTAAAAAGGTTTAAATTTTTATATTACTGATTCACCCCCCCTCTCAGTAATCCAACATTTTGCTTTGAGAACATGAATTGCATGATGATTGATTGCATGTGTATTGTTATAAACATATCCATGTTTAAATTATTTATTTTGCAAATTTTTAGATGAATGGTTAGTTGAACTTTGGATCTGACGTGTGTAAATATATATCAGTATGAGTTTTTTCAACGGGGAATTCATGGAAGGAGAGGAAATAATAGAAATAGAGGACTAGATCCTTGGAAAAGGGGTAATAAGAGGCTCTGATTTTCCATACATTTGTATGTAGACTCAGAAGAATTCAATCATTTGTTGCAGACAAGTTTATTCAATTTCACTGGCCAACAAGCCTATATAATTCCACTTATGCTTGAGAACCCTCGTCCAAGTATCGATATTCCAATCCCAACCCATGTTTCCGCTCCTCTAGTTAGACCAAAACATGATAGTTGGAAAAATGTTGTGCATCCTCCTTCTGGACAGTCACATGGCTGGCCAAATATTGATCACCCTCAACAAACTCCTTTTTCATGCTTGGCATATTGCTTCTCCCTTCCATCATCATCCTATATCCCAAGCCTCACATGCCCATCATGCCAAGGCCAAGATCACTGAACTTGAGGATAGTCCAGATAAGGAGAAATTAGTAGCAACTGAGTCAAACTCATCACATGAGTCATCACATTCAATCACTTCACATGTGCAGGAAAATGATCAGAAATATGCTAAGGCAGTTTCATCAGTTGGGAGAAATGAAAGGGCTTAAAGTAGTCATGGAAAGAGAGGAGAAACCTCTCAGAACAAATATGGTTTTTCATGATTTTGTTGGCATATGTATATGAACTTATTTGCACTTCATTTTGGACATCATGTTATTTTTGGCAACTTATGATTTGGACAACATATTATTTTTGAAAGCTCATACTTTGACAGTTTATATTTTGGACAACCTTATATTTTTATGCTATATATTTTACATAGATCTACATGACGATTAAATTTGGATGAATTTAAGTAATTGTTACATGGAGCGACAAGGGGATTCTTATGAACTTTCCATCTTATGCATTTTAATGGAATAGAGTGTATGATGTGGCAATTTGATATGTCTTGCATATAAGGTGGAAGTTACAAGGAGGAAATGGTTCATTAATTGGTTTAAATGAAATAGGGGGTCCCCACTTATTAGCTTTATTTAGTATCCTTATCATATTTTTATTATTAATTTAATTGAAAACTCTCCTATTAACTAACTATATGTTAGTTAATAAATTAACTAAAAGTGGTTGAATGAATCAACTACCTTAGATATATTTAAAGGAGAAATCTAGACAAAGTAAAGGAGGAGGAACACATTTCTCTGATAAGGTCTGCTCTTACATCCAAGTGAGATTTCATTACTACTTCATTCATCTCTTATTTCTAGGCTAAGACACTTCTTGTGATAACAAGGTTTGTTGAAGGTGATGAAAAGCTAGGACCAAGAGGCATTGAATTCTGATATGCTTCCAGGTTGATTGTCTGTTTGATAGTCTGCAGAATTCTTTTGGTTTTTGGATTAGTTTCTCGGTACTAAATAGGATTCTTGTGCAGAGTCATAACTGAGTGCAAGTTGTGACTATTTATTTATCGTTCTATGTATGATTTTAAGGCACCAATGGCCTATGTGTATGTTACCTTAGGTTTCTAAACTTACATTTGGTCCATACTTTGATAGTATGTGAAGTGTATTGGTTGTTACAGAATGAATGAATAAAAACATTGATGGTTTTGCAACTCTCTTGGTCTCTCTTATTTTTATCAGATTATGTGACTTTGCTTCTTGTTTAAATTATTATATTAAAAAACCAGACTTATCTATTTCATTTTTCATTTGATAAATAAATTCAAAACAACAATTGGTATGTAAGTCAAATAACTTGAAGGTTAATTGAACCTGCAATAAGGCTATAAATTAGGGCAATAATCTTGCCTATCTTGTTTTAGCCAAACAAGATTCAAAAAAATGTTGTGAGGAGGACTTTCATTTCTTTTACTCAACACACTCTCCACTAGAGTGCTCTATTTCTTATTAACAATACCATGTTAATAAGCATAACCCCTTTTTGCTTTTCCAATCCATTATACTTCAAATGTGACTCTATGCTTATGCATAGGAACTATAATGAGCGTATAAAATCTTGCTTACACAAAATCAACTTTGGTACTCACTTCTATCATTCGAGATATTTTCTCCAAACTTTGACATTATTTGGAGAAATCTTCACATTTAGTAACTACACGATTCTTGGAATCCAATTCCGCTTTCGGTTACTTGTTTTGTAGCTCTTTATTTCATCAACCAACTTCTATAAGCTCTTCCATGTTTCCATTACCCTTATATTCAATCCCAGGTTTGGATTTATCTGATTATACCTCCAATTATCCACCATGTGCAAGAAATCATTTTTGTTATAATTCTGCATAGTATAGAAATTTTGTCAATTAATGCTACATGTCATTTTTCTTCTCCACTCATGAAGACTTATATCACAATTCTACAAATTATAATAATTGTATGTTATTCTCCTATGAATTGTGTTTCCAAATACTGTACTCATTCCCCAATCCTATTTCTAAGCTAAGAGTTATGGTTTCATGAAAAATCCACTTTCACCCTTTTTGTGCATTTTCTCCACTGGTGTAATTTTATTGAAATGCCAACTTTTGTCAACTGCAGAAGAAAATATGTCAGGAAATAAAGAAACATTTGTATGATAAATAGATAACAATAATGACAGTGAATTCATAACAAATCTCATATTTTCAATCTGATGCAGCAATCTGGCAATGACAACTTTGTCCTTTTTCACCCCTTTTTCCAAACTTAGAATTTTTAGCAAAACTAGCTATCTCACAATCTGTACACTTCTGGAAAAATTTCACAAAACCAATATTTTTGTCTTAATTATTATATAAAATGTCAAGTAAAGAAAATTTTCCAGTTTTGTGATCTGGGGTCTCTTTTCCACCTCTGAAAATCTAAAAAAAAGTGGCCCGAAATAGTGGATTTTGGCCTATTTCAGTATCACCCATTCCAATATCATTAGGATTTATTTAGTTACTTTGTGGTTTATTTGTGTGTCTACTTTATATACTTTCTCCAAGACTTTTAGCTTAATCTAGGCCTCTGTCAATTATCTGGACCCAGATCTTTAAAAACCACTATTTCCCAACTTTTGACAAATCCAAGCAGAAATGGACAATGGCCTCCTCTGGGAATTTGGTATATCTCCTCTCTGTGGAAAAAACCCATAAGTTTCATCTTGATTTGACTTAACTTTCTCCAATTATGGCCAAAATACAAAAATGGCTCCAAACTTCAATTTTTTTTGAAACTATGGAACAATTTTTCCCAAGTGCGATCTGCACTTTCGATTTCAAATCAGACATATTTTGTATTGTTGATCTCCTCACTATTTTCAATCGACAATCAAGGATCGATGATTTTATTTGTGAACCAAACCTTCACATCGATCTCCCCAACGCTCGATTATCGAACATCAACTATTGGTCGTTTTTCTCCGCAAACCAAAAGTCACCCACGAATCTTACCGATGCTTGATCATCGACCATCGACCATCGATCATGTTTCCCGAAAAACCAATATTGTTCACAAATCTGGCTAAACCCCAACCATCGACAATCGACCATCCCTTCACTGATGTGGCATGACACATGGATGATGACCTGGCATGAAACGACATCCTAAGGCATCAACTGAGATGACATGGTATGACACATCATCACCTTTTTTTCTCCATCGGTCATTGGCAGTTTCTCTTGGAAGAATCTGAACTTTGCAATAATTTTTTCAATCCCCGATCCATCAACCATCAACAATCTTAGATGTCCTTTGGTCAAACTTCAACACTTCGCCAAAATTGTTGATCCCTGATCCATCGACCATCGGCGATATTCAATATCATTTGGATGAACTTCAACACTTCGCCAAACTCATTGATCCCCAATCCAGCGTCCATCGACGATCTTAAATGACAATTTTCAACACGACAATTTCAGCCAAAACCCAGGAGAATCTGGGCCATTGATCTCCCAGCCAAGATGTTCTCAACCGTTGATTTTCTCTGACTTCCCAAACGACCAAAAATGAATACGAACCATTGATCTTCCTCCTTTTCCAAACCACTGAAATGAATCATGACCGTTAATCTGGTAACTTTCTCAAACTTTGAAACTTTATCAATTTTTAATTTTTTCAAGGGTGAATCTAGGTCGTTGATCTCAAGATAAGACACAACCTCAATCGTTAATTTTATGAACTTTTCCCCATGCTATAATGGCCATTAAGATACGAATTTGTCAACCTTCCAAGTCGAGTTTTCACTCTGCAACTCTGCAGAACGAATCCATTAAATTCTCTTAAACATTTTCGATTCATTCTAACATGAATGTTGACCATGAATTTGGGGATTTGACTATGATTTTCTCATGTTTTTCTCCAATTTCACCACAGGAAAATCTGTAGCAGTGAATTTTACCCAAATTCGCACTAGTTCTTGGACCATACAGGTTTTTTGTTGAACTAGTATCTCTGATACCACTTTGTAACATACCCAACAATGAGTTGAGCATCGTTACATGCATAATACACATTTAAATTAAGATTTTATGCTTATTAATTTCCTGTAGCTTATCAACTACAGATCACACACAATTTAACCATTTGACTGATACCAGAATCTTATATGCATATAAAAACATATTTTTAAACATGAATGCAACTGTTCAAGAAAACAACAAACACGCAACATTCAAGAAAGCATTTACACAATGGAATTAACATAAGAACAAAACACAAACACTTGTTTTTTAATGATTAACCAACTAGTTGCAAATGAAGGATGAACCTCCCAGCCATAGGCATTGTTGTTTGTTTTCTTTAAACATCAAGCCACCCTCTAGATAAGGCTATGAGTCCACAAGGAGATACGACCCTCTGGCTATCTGCTCTCCATACACAACAGCCCCAAAACCCAGGTTTTAATCTATTTTCCACAACCTGCACAACCCAAGGAATGTGATCCCCCTTCACCGCAAAAAGTGCCTCAGGCCTTCCCACTTCCCTCCAGGGATCCAGTGCATCTAGTTGACTAGAAAATCTCCCAACTACTCCAGGAATTCTCACAACATCCTTCACAAATATCTTGATTCTATTTCTCAACATAAAATCACTTCACAGGATTACAACCCAATTTACAAGCACATGGATTTCTTTCTCAACATAAAACACAGTCCAACAATGGTTTCCTTCAAGCCCAACATTGTAAATGTGTTGAACCTGCACACAATATATCTAGATAAACAATAATACACACATTTGCAGAGAGAATTGGAGAAAGAAGAAGAAGGAAAGATAGAATGAAAGAATTCTCATTAACTATTGTGAATAATGAATAATTTACACATGATATAATTTGTATAACTCAATGAGTGCGCACTGGAGTAGAACCAATGCACCATAGTGGTGGTCTAGAGGGATATGGACGCACACCAGCGGTTACAGGAGTGAACTTCCACCTAGTCTAGTCTCTCAGGAAGTTACAGGAGTGAACTGCCTCCTAGTTAAGTTAACTAGTCAACTAGTCTTCAGTTAACTGATTAAACAAAGAGTAGTGAGGAGTTAACTCAGGGAATCAAGGGTAATGTGCCAGTTTGGTTATTATACCAAGGAAAGGTTGAATTATCATGGTGATGATCCCAATGTTTCATGGTGACAAAACAAATGCATCATCTAAACTCAACTCAACTAGTCAAACTAAAGTGTCAATTGAAAGAGAATATTCTCTAGGTGGAATATTCTCCCCTAAAATATAGGAGATTGGATAATGACTAATTATGACTAATAAACAAGGAAAAACCTTAGGAAAAATAAATCCCAGGTGTGTGTGAAGTAACTACAACACCCCCCCTGAACATCACTATGGTGAAAATAAAGAATGGGTCCCAACAACGAGGCCATATTAGCTACCCAGATACAAAAGATACACTAAAATAAAGTGAGGAANCCCCCCCCCCCCCCCCCTCAAGGTACAATGTATGTAAAAAGAATAACTACAGTTTCTAGGCAACTGTGTCCTTCACTCCAAAACAACTTCACAGAGAATGGAATTTCTGCTCAGTGAAGGTCTTGGTGAAGATGTTTGTCATTTGTTCTACTGAAGGAAAGAACTATAAGTCGATGATCCCCTCATGTACTAAGTCCCATATGTAGTGCATGTGGATCTCGATGTGCTTCATCCGCTACCTCTGAACTGGATCTTTTCATAACTTCAGAGTGCTCTGGTTGTCACACCAGATGACGATCGATCGATGAAACTGAATGCCCAACTCAGTGAGAAAATGGTGTAGCAACATAGCTTGAATAGTTATGTTAACAACCTCTCTGTACTCTGCCTCGGCTGAATATAGAGAAACGCCATCTTTCTTCTTGGTCGACCAATAGATAGGCCTAGAACCAAGACTGAGTGAGTAACCACATGTGGACTTGCGATCAGTGATATCACCAGCCTAGTCAGAATTAGTAAACCCGATGAGATCTAATGTAGAGTTTGTTGCATAATGAATCCCAAAGGTGATGGTGCCCTGTATGTATCGAAGGATATGCTTTGCAACCTTCCAATGTAGCTCATGCGGCTCCTGCATGAACCTGGAAACTATGTCAACTGCATATGAGAGGTCTGGTATGGAGTGTGTGAGATACAACAAGATCCCCATTAGCTGTCTGTACAGTGTGTTGTAAACCAGTGGAGTCTCCCCACCATCCTCAAGTTTGACTCCTGATAGGAAAGGAGTTGGAGTAGACTTGCAGTCTGTCATGTGAAATCTCTCAAGGAGATCTTGTGCATACTTGGCCTGAGACAGTTTGATGCCTGATTCATCCTGACTGATCTTGATTCAAAGGAAGAAGTGTAGTGGACCCATGTCCGTCATCAAAAACTTGTCATGGAGAATCCTCTTGACTACAGCAATCATTGAATTTGAGCACTCAGTGATCAGAAAATCATCGACATACATAACTAAAAGTAGAAGTGAATCAGTTGTCCTGAGCATGTAGACATTCGGGTTTGATTTACAACGTAAAAGGTTCTGTGACAATAGGTAGGAATCCATCTTGGAATACCATGCCCTCAGAGCCTTCTTGAGGCCATAAAATGACTTCTTCAGTCGAAATACCAAAGATGAGTCCTGCATAAATTCATGGGGTTGCTCCATATAGATCTCCTCAGAGAGATCACCGTGAAGAAATTCATTTTTCACGTCCATCTGATAAACTTCCCATCCCTTGGCTACCACAATGGAAAGTTCCAATCGTATGGAATCCATATTCACTACTAGAGCGAAGGTCTCATCATAGTCAATATAATGCACCTGGTGAAATCCTTTGGTGATAAGCCTAGCTTTGTATCTCCTAATCTGTCCATCTGCTGTGCTCTTGGTCCTGTAGACCCGTCGTCATTTGACAAGTTTCCTCCCAGAAGGAAGGGGAACTAGATCCCAAGTTTGGTTCTCAAGGAGGGAGTTGTACTCCTCCTGCATGGCAGATTCCAAAAAGGTATTTCTAGCAGCCTTTCCATAAGACTGTGGATATGAATACTGAACCAAGAAAATATGCCTGGAGGGAAATCGTTTAGTGGTAGTGAGTGCAACAGGAGGCTCCTCGAAATCATATCAAGTCCTCCTAGTATTGGTTGGATCACCAACGAGATCCCCTGCATTCTGAAGAGTAGTATGTGCCCACTTGGGCCTCTGTTATGGCTCTGCAAGTGCATCTGGATGATCTAACTCTACATATGATTGTACTGACTATGAATCTAAATCATCTGAGTCCTCTGAATCAGAACTCTCGTCTAAAGAAGAGTTGGCATGTTCATGCTTATCATCTCGAACATGTGGAAGAATGAAGGTGTCTGCATATAGTTGTTGAGGTGGATGTGAGACACTTTCCTTGAATTGGACACTGTGCTCAATGATGAGCCAGTCTGAGGAAAGATCAATAAGTTGATATCCCTTCACATCGTCGGGGTATCCAAAAAAAATGCACTCAATGCTCTGTGGATCAAGTGTCTTCCTCTTTTCAGAGGGAATCCTGGCCCATGCATGTGAACCAAAAATGCGAAGGTGGGTCACTTTCGGTTTGAGGCCGCTCCAAGCCTCGTGGGGGGTCTTATCCTTGATAGATCTATGGGAAGATTTTTTTTGGATGTATGTTTCACAATTAAGTGCTTCTACCCATAGTCTTTGTGGTAGTGACTTTTCATGCAGCATGCAAGATGCCATCTCCTTTAGAGATCTGTTTTTCCACTTAGAAACTTTATTTTGTTGCAGAGTATAGGCAACTATGTGATTCAACTTAATCCCTGCCTCATGGAAAAGATTATGGATCTCACGATTTACATACTCTCCCCCATTATCAGTTCGGAGGACTTTGATCTTCTTTCCGGACTGTGTCTCAACCAAGCCTTTGAAATCTTTGAGGTGTTGAAAGACCTTGGATTTTTTCCTGAGAAAGTAGATCCAAGTAAAACGTGAGAAATCATCAACAAAATTGATAACAAACCTCACTTTTCTGATCAATGGATGTGGAAAAGGACACATAAGGTCACTATGGATCATATCTAAAGGTGCAAAAGATCTCTGAGACTTTCCTTTGTCAAATTTCTCTTGAGGGTGTTTTCTGAGAACACTTCCCTCACATACTCCCTTGGAGAAATGGATGTCTAGTAGACCATCAACCAATTTGTACTTGCTAATTTGTTGAATGTATCTGAAATTCAAATGTCCAAACCTTTTGTGCCATATCCTACTACTTTCATCAACATGAGTAAGCAGTAAAGCAGAATCAATTTCAATGAATTCATAAAATGTATACAATCTAGACTAATGATTTACCTCACCGGTAGCAACCCTGGAGTTGGTTTGCATGTCATAGATTTCCATGGAATTTGGTGTGAATATGGATTTCTTTCTGGTGTCAGAAATCATCATCTGATACATCGAGAGAAGGTTGACATAAAGTTTGGGAACGTGCAACACATTCTCGAAGCTTCTGTTGGTGAGTTCAATCCTTCCTTTGTCGGTGACTTCGGCAGAAGAGTTGTCCCCAATCAGAATAGGAGGACCTTTACATGCATCCAATGAATAATATATTGCTTCTGATGTAGCCATGTGATGTGATGCTCCTAAATCAACGATCCAAGCGTCAGGAGAGGAGTTGATGGCAATCAAGGCATGGCTAGAATTTATTTTCTTGGAATTCGGAACTTCTGGCTTCTTCTTCTTAGCAACCTCAGGGATGTGTTCTCCAAGGTTGTTTTGCTGAAGTATTTGAGACATCAAATCTATTTGTTTTTGCATGCATGCAGATTCTGAATGGAATCCTTTGTGACAATACGTGCATTTATCCCCTTTTCTTCCCTTTTCTCCTTTGGATCCGAAGGCATCGGTGAAGGGTTTTGTGTACCCTTCCTTCTTCAAATGTGCATGAGATTTACACTTATATTTATATTTATATTTCTTATATTTTTGGATTCCATCATGCACAGTGAGTGCATGCGCCCTTGGGCCTTTGATTATGTCCATGTTGATGAGCTTGGTTTTCTCTTGTGTCATGGATTCGATAAATTCCTCAAGAGAAGGCATCTTCCAGGTGGCTCCAGAGGAAAATCTAATGGTATGGAATGTGGATACGAATATAAATAATTCAGGACCAATATTGGAGAGAATGGTGAGAACCATTTGTTTCTCCTCCTTCGATTTATCAACCCCGCAAGCTTTGAGTTGTGACAGTAAATCCTTGAATTTTGTAAAGAAATATTGGATATTGTTGAAGATTTTTGGATCCAATGTGAGTAGATACACCTCCATCATGTGTCCCCTCATCTCATCCTATTTTCCAAAGAGCCCTTCCAAGGTGGTCCAGGCTTCATTCGGAGTCTTACAGGAAGATATGTGAAAAAGGAGATCGGGAGAAATAAGACTACAAATTGTTCTGAGTGCCTCATCCATGCAATTTAAGTACTTGGATTTTTCTATGGATGATGTCGATTTTGTATCTGTATTCAAGGTTAACCTGTACAACCCTCTGGTTTGGAGATGTATGGTTATTTTCTCCTTCCATACAAAATAGTTGTAAGGTGTAAGAATGAATTCTTTTTGTAAATCCATCTTTCTGTTGTCTTCAATTTTTTGTACCTACAAAAAATTTTGGTGTAGATTTTGCTTAGTAGTTTGTCGGCTCTGATACCATGTAAATGTGTTGAACCTACACATAATATATCTAGCTAAAAAATAATACACACATTTGCAGAGAGAAATGGAGAAAGAAGAAGAAGGAGAGAAAGAATGAAAGAATTCTCATTAATCGTTGTGAATAATGAATAATTTACACATGATATACTCTGTATAAATCAATGAGTGCACACTGGAGGAGAACCAATGCACCATAGTGGTGGTCTAGAGTGATCTGGACACACACCAATAGTTATGGGAGTGAATTGCTACCTAGTTGGGTTAACTAGTCAACTAGTCTTCAGTCAACTGACTAAACAAAGAGTAGTGAGGAGTTAACTCGGGGAATCAAGCGTAATGCGCCAGTTTGGTGATGAATATACCAAGGAAAGGTCGAATTAGAATGGTGATGATCCCAATGTTTCATGGTGAAAAAACCAATGCAATATCTAAACTCAACTCAAATAGTCAAACTGAAGTGTCAACTGAAAGAGAATATTCTCTAGGTGGAATACTCTCCCCTAAAATATAGGAGACTAGATAATGACTAATTATGACTAATAAACAAAGAAAAACCTTAGGAAAAATAAATCCTAGGTGTGTGTGAAGTAACTCCAACAAACATGGTTGATGCTCTTCCTAGAATTCTTCTCCTATTTTGTTGTCCAAATATGCAAGTAAAAATTGCTTCCCGTGCAAAAACATGACTGTCTAAAAATTGCCCCCTTGGCCATACGAATTTCCTCTCTTTGTTTTCTTTCTTGAATAGAATTACACTCTTCCCCAAGCTTATTGTACTCCTTCCCATGCTCTCCAATAACTATGGGATGTGGCCATTCACACCTACCCTCTTACATGATTTTAATGGTTGGTTTTAGGTAATAATAATTCATGAATGTGGCCGATTCCCCCAGTATAAAAAAATAAAAAAAAATCATGAATGTGGGTTGGATTAATACCCATGAGTAATTCCCCCTCCCCCCCCTCCCTCTCTTGTGGAATCATAGCCCCCCATTTTTCTTCATCCCTTTCGTATCGCAACCAATGATTACTATTTTTTTATTAGTTATTTCAACGCACATATTATACCACTTAGCCTTCAACCACATCAAACCAATATGGTATCTTTGCCCCAATAGATTGGTTGAACAACCTAATTCACATTTATACAATTACATTATAATTTTTAGGGATTCAAACTAGGGATGTTACACCATATGTGGGAGTAATGGGGGCTATTGTGGTGTCCACTTGGTACCATGGTGGTAAAAAAGGTAGGCCAACTTGTGGGAGGCATAATTTCTACATACAAACTCCAATTGAGGTTATTTCACACCTTTGGAAATCTCTTGGTGTATAGAATAATGTCAAGAGGATAGAAGCTATGCTTGCAATGTTTTGACCCAAAAAGTTTCATTTGATGCCTCAAAATGGATTTGTAAGGTTCCATACCCCAAATCTCAAAACTAGGACCTACCACTAAAATGATCCTCCCATTTTTCCACCCAAAAAGTACCAATATAGATGAAAAATTATATAATGATCCATTCTATATCATTGAGCCCTAGTTTGTACTATGTGATGTTATAAATGCCTTCCACAACTAATATAATGGATAGTTTTCATATATTTTACTAGTTGAGTGTTACATGGACGTTGTAGTTATTTTAGTTTTTCATTATGATGAATTGGTTACTTCTATTTTTTAACAATGATGCTTCTTGATGAATGGATAAAATAACTTTGTCCCCACTTATTGTCCCTTCACTCTGCACTATATTTATAGGAAACATCAAGCATACCTCAAATGAGACCTCTTTCTTTTGGAAGATTAAAAATGTGAGTATACTAGACTACATTTGACCTTTATTGGACCCCTCTATAGAATTTGAGTTTTGAAATGAGCCAACAAACAGTTCCATTTTCAAGACCTTAACCAATGCTAGGTGACAAAAATATGGTGAAATCCAATCTTATATATAAGTTTAGTGTGTAGATACATTATTTTGTTCACCAAGAATGCATTTATTTAGTAGTGGAAATGGAAATATTTAAGCACACATACCCCTTTGAATTGGAACACGATATATTTAGGTTGAATTTCTTAGAATTTTGTATGAATGAATGAAAATATTGATAGAATAGCCCCTCTACTAGCAACTGTATACAAAAGTTGATTGTAAAACCAAACATTTCTTTTAGAATTTGAAAATATGTTAAGATAAAGTTACATGTTGAATAGATTTATGGTCCAAAGGTGGAATTTAGGGTTATTCTTTAGAATTGGTTGAAAATACCATTATTTAACCAAAGCATTTGAATAATTAAATAAAGAGCCTCTCGGAAGGCTAACTGGAAAATTACACATATTGATCAAGATATATATGGAAGAGCAAGGAATACTACCTAACCCTACATAGAAGGTAGTGTAAACCCCATGATAGGGGGTGGTGGAAAAAAAGGGAATGAAGGTGGAGCTCAAGTGTAAAAAAATTATAGGTTTGGTTGATGGAGGACACACAAAATGTGTCAAGTGGTCACAAAGACAATTATTAAAGACATGAAATATTGAAATAACATTGATGGGAAAATAAAATGAACATATACGATAAGGAGGATACTCTCATGAGAGAGAACTATTCCAAAGTGTATCCATAGTGTGAGATGATGAGAATATTATGGGAGTTTAATAAAGGATATTTGACTAGCCTTGCAAAGTACAAGCAAGAGTATGTGTTGGATAAGATTGCAAAGAAAATTATATTGGAACAACTTGAGGGAACATAATTAGATTAAACATGGAGAGATAGTGATGAATTGGAAAGCATAAGTGCTCAAACAGACTATGCACATAGATGTAGGAAGATCCCACAATACTTGAGGCTATTGAGATTGAAGTTGTTAGCAATAACATGTGGGATCGAAAGAACCAAGTGTTGGGAGATGTGTAACATTGATGTGATTAATATACAAAAAGTCTTAATGCCAATATTGAGGTAGGTCAAAATTATAATGATGTCATTCCATCATTAGCTCCACTCCTTGTGCCTTTTGATTTTGGTCAAGTTTCCATTTTTGTTTCCTTACTAGTTCACCGAGAGTTTGATTGTTACCCCATCTATGAGCTCCCTTACTGCAACAATTCATAAGTACTCAATAGGAAGCTACATAATTTTTGATGCACCTTGAATTGATCAACATATTAGATCATGTTGCAGTCTTGAGACTCATGATTGACATGACATAGTTTTAGTATCATCTTACTTCCTTGTTAGAACATATTCAAGATTGGAAAAGGTAAAGTAGACTAGGTGAGAGAAGTATGGTGTATTGTTTTCAAGATGGAGGGACATATATGTAATGACTTCCCAATGGTTTAGTAGTGCATTATTGTTCCATTAGATCATTTTGTTAGGAATATAAGGATGGAGCTCGTTGTTATATGTCACAAGTTGGGTCATGATTTTTACTATTTCTTGTTGTTGCATAAGTATAAAAATTTTGATTCTATATTATATTGCAACTTTTGCAAGAGAAATATTCATCTCGATGATGATAGTAGATCTTTGTAGGCATTAACAAGTGTTGAAAATAGGGGTGTGATCTTCACTTTTATCCATGATTGACCTTATGTTGCATCATTATTATAATTGTGGGTTTGGTTAACATAGTAGTCTCAAAACCCTATTAAGGAAAGTACCTTACCTTTGATTTGGTTATTTATACACCCACTTTCATTTGTGTTTCTCACTCAAGTGATTCTTTCATTCCCAATAAAGTAATTTTCCTAAGGAAACTTATCAACTATTGTGCTCTCTCTTGTGCTTGAGTTTCTTTCTCTCTTTATTTCACTTGTTCTTGGGTCATTTTCTCTCTCTAGGGTTGCACTCCTCTTGTGTGATACCTCTTCAAGTGTTGCAATGCCCTATTGTTGGTTATTTTTCTCTTTATTTTATAATTAGGGTTTTTGTTGGTTTCATTTGATTCTCTTGCTATATCTTGTCAATCTCAACATGGTATGAAAACATGTATGAATATCACTTACTAAATTAAGCATTTTATCAAAATATTCTTGTTTAGTGGCATCTCTTAATGCTTCTTTGTGATTGTAAATATAGGATTTTTATATCATTTCTTTTTCTATGGTTTCCTAGTTTTTTCCCTATCATTTAAACCCGCCTTCAATTCCAACACACTCTTCCTTCCCTTGGTCTCTTAAAAGAGGTGGGTAGATTTTTTTGGAAGAAGTTGGTATTTCTCTTTCCATCTAAAGTATACCAAGGTGAACTTCTAAATAATTCATTTTTCTTCATAAGAAGGTTTCTTCTTTGCGATGTTATTAAACCTTATGAACAAAAATTGGAAAATTTATTGATTAAATAGCGATGATTATAATATTTGGGTAGATTAAATAACTATCCTTCTTTTGAGCAAGGGTTTGTGTATTTTTATAGAGAAACCCCTTCCCTTGGAATTGTTGGCACCTATGACCTCATTCATATGAAAAAGGATTAATATATATGGATATTCACCCTATATGTTTAGCCAAATCTATTTTATCACACCAAGGACAACAAAAGTGAAAAGAAATTCAAGGATACATTCAATACACTCTTTGGAACAGTGAATACCACGCAAGTAACCATATTTTAAACTGAGATTTATAATCTAAAAATGAGTGACTTTGACATCATTAAGAAGAATATTAGGAGGTTTAAGAACCTGAAGGATAACTTCATTACATTAGGTGGAAAGATGAAATCATATTCAAAATATGTAAGTATTGTTTTGAAAAAAACAAATCCATTGTTCAAATCCTTTGCCATTATATTTTATAACATTCCTTTATATATGAAGATATAGAAGACTCCCTCTCTTGAGTCTATCCATGTATGAAGAGGTATTCTCTAATATTTTCCAACATCATTCCTCAAATAGAAAATAGAAAGGATGTGTTTCTATAATAGCCAATGTGAATGACATTAGTATGCTATGGAATCAACATTATGGACCTAAAACTTTGGGTCCTTGCAAAATATGGGTCATTTTCACATGGTTGATGAACTTACACAAATTGAACCACTTAGTGGTATTCATGAAGGATGTGTGCAAGGGAAACATAATAAAGAGTCTTTTCCTAAGGGAAAAGTGAAAGGAGATTCTTCGCCTCTTGAGTTGGTTCATAGTAATATTTGTGGGTTTATGCCACTTGTTCTCTTGGGGGAGAAAAGTACTTCATCACCTTCATTGACGATTTTTCCTACTTTCTTTTGATAAACACCATTTAATCCAAGGATGAATATTTTGGAAAATTCAAATAATTCAGACCATTAGAGGGAAATCAAGGCAATAAAAATATTAAGTGTGTCGATATTTATGGTAGAGGAGAATACACCAAACATTATCTCCAAAACATTATTATTATTGGCATATCTTGATAGATCACATTTCCCCACACTCCATATCATAATGGATTAGTTGAACATAAGAATATAGATATTATGGAGATGGCTCAATGCATGCTTCACTCTAATCAAATGGATCTTAAATTCTAAGGATAAGTGTTTCTATCCGTAATCCACATTATCTATTAGACACCTAATTGTGTTGTTTAAGGTATGACTCCATATGAAAAATGGTGTGGAAACACACCATTAGTTTTGCATTCATTTTTTTTTGGATCGAGTCCACATGCCCATATTCTTAGTGAAATGTGAAACAAATAGGAACCTAAAAAATCAATGCTACATTATAGTGGGATAAAAATTTCCAATTCATATCCTATATATGATCCTTCCACTCACAACGTGACTACATGTAGAGATATTAGCGTTAATGAAGTTCCTTCTCACATCCCATTAGGATATTTCCCCCACCTTCTTGCATATGATTCTCCTAGAGATTATTACCAGCATATTTAAGTGGATACTTCTCCTTTACATTATGATGTAGGTCCTCCACCTAAACCTAAATTTGTTTCCTCTTAACCACATTTATGCCCCCCTTGGAGTCATACCATTGTCCCATAAAGACTAGGGTGATAGAGGATGATGAAGACGACCTTATCCATGACTCATTCAATTCCAATCATATGGAAGTGTCTTATAATATACCAAAATTTTATTTCAACACTCCCCTAATAGTTGAGTAGTTCAATGATGATGAATGTGATTTCTTAATCTATCCATCTAATGGAGCTCCTCTTCCTCCTACTAAGTGAATGGCAATGCCCAAGTGGGTCATATCCACACTTGTATATGCTATCAATTTTCTTGCACCAAAAGGTGAATTGGAGCATCTTTGAAAGCCTCCTCTTCTATAGGACCTTCTCACCTAAGTCAATGATACCTCTATTGAAATGAAGCTTCATTCACCACTACCACTCTGCTACATGGTTAAAGGCCAAATATCCTATTTGATACTTGAGGATATATATATATATATATATATATATATATATATATATTATTGGGGGGATAATACAAACTATCTTTTCTATGTGGACCTTGTTCATCATTATGGGGGATGTGCATAATGTGTTCTCTTAATGCCTCCCTATTCAAATTAAGGGGGGACGTATAAAATAGGGGTGCACTCTTAATTTTTGGCCATGGTAGCCCTGATATTATATCATATTATATTTGTAGGTTTGGTTAAGGCCTATCTTGTACATGTAATCTATTGGTTGTGGATCCTAATTATCTTCTTGATTCAGAGGTCTTTGTTTTCAGCTGTGTTTATACTCCATGAAGACTTTACACCCCATAAGAATGTGCACTCCTCCACGCGAGGGACTGCACAGGGGGGTTACCCCCTCTGCAGGGTCCAGGGGCAAGCGGGCCCTTGTGATGCAGGAGCATCGCCAACGTCAAGCGAGCATGGGGCAACCACAACACATTTTGAGTACATGATACATTGTTTAAAAAAAATTGAAGATTGGATGTGCCAAACTTAAATGTGATAGTTAGGGAGAGGTGTACTAATAGATTGTAATCAGACCTTGAATGACCCGCTCTCGTCTGAAGGACTAAGAAAGAATTTATGTTAGTAGGTATCTTTAATGCATAGATTAGACAGTTTAGAATGAGAGAGGGAAAATGGAATATAGACACCCTCATTGTGTATTGTAACATTATGATGAAGAGTAAGGAGAGCATAGAGGAGGAACATAGAGAGAGAGAGAGCTGTGTAGCAGACTCCATGTACAGAAGTTCTGAACTAATACGAGAAAGTTGTGATTCAGACTCATGGTGTTCATATATTCTCTGTGTTTGCATCTTTGAATGTTATGCTCATGAATGTTTTACTCTTTCTACTGTACATTTTCTTTTATGCTATGTATGAATGATTTCTTGTTGAATGTTTGAAATCTAAGAGAGAGAGAGAGAGAGTAAGAAGAATGAGTTTCAATTGTTTTTCTATCTGAGCAAGAGTTCCTGCAAGGAGTGCAGTCGAATTTGTCTACAAGGAGTGCGTTGACAAGGTGTTCAGAGGGTTGTCTCTGAAAGCTCAGACTAGATATCTTTTGTTCTCATTCACACAGAGGTGCAGTCAGGCACAGGAGCATGCAAGGAGCATGTAGAATGAGGAAAATATCAGAGTTTCGAACCTGAGTAAAGTATTGAGAGACCACCGCTGCAGAGTGTACGCAAGGTCGAAGAGCATTCAACACTTCAAGTGTTTGAAGGTTGCCACAAGGAGTGTGTGCAAGGGTCTTCTTTAAGACTCGAAGTTGTGAGAAAGCTCAGGAAGGATAAAGCCTTTGAAAATGTTGAAGGCAGTGCAAGGATTTGGTGCATATTGAGTGATTAGAAGGCATCGGAAGTTTGTGCCATAGGTGGATAAGTCCGGGGAAGAATCCTTGGTTCACTTCGCAGGAATCGTCAGAGGGAAGGAAGAGACAGTCGAAATTCTCTGTAGAGAATTAGCGAAATCCCATCAACCGTCCGATCTGAAAAAGAAGCGAGGAGGTTACGAATGGGTTGCCAAGGTGCAAGCTTAGAAGATTGTGAACCATCGGATCTTCACTTAGATACCCGTCAGCCATCCAATCTGACAGGAGTTGCATGGGGTTTAAAACCTCTCAAGCCGAGCGAAGGTCCCAAAAGGTATCGATGTATTGAAGTGTCGGAGTTCGGAATATCGGAAGTCCTGCAGACAAGAGATCAGGTAAATACATAGTGAAAACCCCGAAGCAAATCAGAACCGTCCATATATTGGGACATGTGGCAGGAATCGAGAGCCATCGGCATCTCGGAAGTATAGAGACCAAGAGTCTGAGACCTTTTGAGTCTCGAAACAGCGAAAGGATTTCAGCTGTGGATCTAAGGAAGGACCCGTGTCGCGCAATCATCCAATTCGGAGATTCGGGCACCGGAAGTCACATAAGTGAGCGTTTTTTACTTTGCATTTGGCGAAGTCCGAGGTTTGATCTAAACCTTCCATCCATTTGGGACACGTGTCGAAAATCTGAGAAGTTGGGGTTCGGTGTTTCGCGAATCCTGAAGACAGGAAACACTTACATTTCGAAACTGTGAAGTCCGAAATCCCGATAAGGAGGAAATCTCTGTTATGGGGTCCAGCTGACGTCATCTCGTCATATCGAGAAATTGGAATTCGAGAGATCGGAAGAATCGAGGGAAAATGCATTTCGGCATTTGAAACCCCGAAATCCCGAAAGGAGATAGGACTGCGGTCATATAAAAGGGAGGTCGTATGGACCCAAAAGTCTAGCCCAGGGGACTAGTAGAAGTTGAAGCATCTCAGGATATCAAAGATCGGGAAATCGGGAAGGCAAAGGGTTGCGACATCGGGGATTGTGAAACCCTGAAGCAAGAAATTTTATTTGTCTATTTTGAACGGAAAAGCGATCGAGCCTAAAGGCTGTAAGGAGCAAAAAAGACCTGTAGGTCAATTTTAATAGAGATTCCAGTGGAGAATCGAAGGAGTCACTCCTGCTCGAGGGAAAAATTAGAATGATCCTTAAGACCAGGAGGTCAGTGCAGAGGCCTTTTCCGAGGCAGAAGGTGTGTCTGCATCACCTTGGCAAGGGTTCGGGGGCGAAGCCCCCAAAGGAAAAATTGCCTTGTAAATCTGGACCGTTCATTATAAGGGCACAGATATGACGATATAAGTTATGTTAGGGTTTTTTCCCTAGAAGGTAACCCTCTTTTATGAGGGAAATGTATTGCGGCTATGCATTATTCTGAATATTGTATTTTGAGAGAAGATATTGTGAGAGAAAGAAGAGGAAGTTACAACGGGTGTGTTGTAGGTTGTATCCCTTCATTTGTTGGATAATAATAAAGGAAGGACTTGGCAATTTATCTAGTGGATGTAGCCCACACTGGGTGAACCATGTATATTTGTGTCTCTATTGTATTGTGTATCCTCTGTGTTTTATTTCCTCATTTGTTTTATTTTATTGTTCCGCGATCCTATTTTTCTAACTGGTATCAGAGAAAAAGGTAATTCACAGGAAAAGAGGGTTCCTAGTTCGAGTGGGAGCAATGGAGGAAGATGGAAAGTTTAGGGTCGAGAAATTTAATGACCAAAACTACCAGTTATGGAAGATGCAGATGAAATATTATTTATATCAAAAGGATATATTCCTACCATTGGATGGAATAGCAAAGAATCTGATGGCCATGAAGGATGAAGAATGGGAGGTTCTTGACAGAAAGGCACTAGGAACGATACGGTTGAGCCTGGAAGCGTTGATGGCTTTCAATATTTCGAAAGAAAAGAACACAAAGGATTTGATGGACGCATTGGCTAAACTGTATGAAAAACTCTCGGCGTCCAATAAGGTATTTATAATGAAGAGATTATTTAATATGAATATGTCAGAGGGTGAGTTTATTCCAAATCATTTAAATGAATTTAATACGGTTACTAATCAACTAGGTTCTGTAAAAGTGGAATTTAATGATGAGGTCAGGGCCCTTCTAATCTTGTGCTCATTTCCAGAAAGATGGAACGGCTTGGTCATGGTTGTAAGTAACTTTGTCTCTGGTTCAAATAATTTAAAATTTGATGATATTGTTGGTGTTATCCTTAGTGAGTAAATCGACAGAAAAACACAGTTGAGACATCAAGTAATGCGTTGAACATGGAGAACAAGGGAAGACAAAAGGATAGAGGAAAGGGCTCACGAAACCGTGAGAATTCTAGGAAGGGAAGATCCAAATCTAGATTTGGAAAGATATAGTGTTGGAATTGTGGGAATAAAGGACATCTGAAGAAAGACTGGAGAGCTCCAAAGAAACAAAGAGATGGACATCAGGAAAAAAATCAGGAAGTAAATTTAACAGGTGATGTGTTACAAAATTCTTTGATTCTTTCTGTAGATAATATTTATGAGTCTTGGGTAGTATATTTGGGGGATTAATTTCATGCCACACCCCATAGGAAACATTATCTAGATTATGTTCAAGGTGATTTTGGACATGTTCATTTGGGTGATGATGCACCATGCAAAATTGTTGGAACGGGAAAGGTAAAAATAAAGAAAAGCAATGGAAACCAATGGTTGTTGAAAGAGGTAAGAAATGTTCCAGATCTAAGGAAAAATATAATTTCAATAGGGTAGTTGGAAAGTGAAGGTTGTATATCCATATTTACAGATAAGGTGTAGAAGGTCACCAAAGGATCATTGGTGATAGCAAAAGGAGAGAAGGTAGGTACATTGTATTTATGTACTGGTAATACTGACTTTTCTATCTCTTTAGCTTCTACGGGAATGGATACATCATTGTGGAATCATAGGCTTGGACACATGAGTGAGAAGGGGATGTAGATACTTCACAAAATAAATTTGTTTCTAGATCTTAAACAAATTGATTTGGATTTATGTGAGCATTGTGTTTATGGAAAATAAAAGAGAGTCAAATTTCTCAGAGTTAGAAAAGAAGAGTGAAAGCTTATAGCTTGTTCATAAAGATGTATGGGGACCATATCAGGTGTCATCTCTTGGTGGATATCGTTGTTATGTTACTTGATAAAAAGGTAATATTGTTGATTGATTTATGTAGTACCCATAACTTCATCAATTAGAAATTAGAAAAAGATCGCAATTGCTTTGTATTTCCAGCAACATATTTTCAAGTAATGATTGTATATGGAGGTACCATAAATTGTTTCGAGAAGTAACATAGTATTAAGCTCAATATGGGGGAGCAGTTTTTGGATAGTCCCATGATTTCCATCCAAATGGGTGGTTTTGATGTTGTATTAGGGTTCCAATGGTTACAATCATTGGGAACAATGGGCCTTAATTTTCATTATCTTTTCATGAGATTTTCCTCAAATGGAAAGGAAAATGAACTTAGAGGTATCCAATAGAAACCCTATAAGGTGATAAGCTCTATTAGCATGAGAAAATTACTCAAAAAGGGACACCATTGTGTAATTGCACAATTGTGCTCACTTGATGTTCAAACATCTATATCATCTTCTCCATTATATCTCCAAATAGTTATCAATGATCATTCCAAGGTATTTGGTGAAATGTCTAAGGGTCGTCCACCTACTCAAGATGATGACCATGTTATTCATTTGATACTAGGAAGTGCACCACCTAACATTATCCCTTATAGGTATCCAGATGCACAAAAGAGTGAGATTGAGTGTATAATCCAAGAAATGTTAGAGGCCAGCATCATTCAACCTAGCCAAAGTTCTTTTTCTTCACTAGTGGTGATGGTTACAAAAAAGGATGGTTCATGGCATATGTGTCCAGATTATAGACAACTAAATAAAATGACCATCAAAGATAAGTTTCTTATTCCTGTCATTGATGAATTATTAGATGAATTCCATGGAGAAATTTTCTTCACTAAGTTAGATATTCATTCGGGATATCATCAAATTAGAATGAGGTAGGAAGACATCCACAAAACATATTTTAGAATTGTAGATGTTTTGGTAGATGTAGGAGGATATTTCCCTCCTAGATGACCTTTCTTAGCTGTAGAGAAGATTCTGAAAGCAAGAGATCCATTGAACAGATATTGAAATACCCTAGAAGAGAAGTTGTCCCAAAAGAATAAAGTAATAATGAAAAGACACTTGTCCAGAGAAGAAGTCAGCCCAGTCTAGTGGACAGGAAGACTATAAATAGAGGATTTATTGGGTCATTTGTTCACTCACTTACACTCTCATAGCTACACAGAAGCAAGGCACAATTTTGGAGGAGGTGACACAATAGCTGCAGTTGCACAGTTTATTCTTGTTCATTCTTTTGGTATTTCTCTCTTGTGTGCTACTCCTCAAGGAGGTGTTCTACCTTTGTATAGTGTTGTCGTTGTGGCTGGGGTGGTATTTTTGGTTAAACTATCACTTGTTCTAGGGTTTATCTAATTGGACTTTCTTTGTGAATACAATCTATCTAAGAAATTTTGTTTGGTTTTTCCCCCATTTGGATTTTCTCGGGATAAATCTATTGTGTTCTTTTATGTCTCTTGGTTATGTTTATACTGCTCATTACATGATATATATGTTAATGGTAACTAAGTAAAAGAACACTATTAACATTAATGCTCTGTAAATAAGGAAAACCTAACATGGTATCAGAGTTGGTTACCTTCAGAACAGTTTAACCACTGGAAGGAAGATTGCTACAACAACACCTTGCAGCTGAAATAATTTTTCAAGCTCTTTGAGGACTATCCCAAGAACGTTGGGAATAATTCCTTCATAGAGAAGTGTTCCCTAACCTAGCACACCCCCTGAAACCCTCAGTGTGCAATTTGGTGAAGTTTGAAAAATCAAGATTTTTTAGTGCTAGGGTTTCTACCGACGAAAATGTCAACCAATATGAGAGTTGAGGATAGATTGGATGGAGAATATAAATTAATATCATGGAAGCATAGAATAAAAATCATTCTAGAATAAAATTAATTATTGTATCACATCAAGAAGATGCTTCCAGAACCTGAAAATGAAGAAGCAAAGGCAAAGTTCAAGAAGAATGAAATCAAGGCCAAGAGGATCTTGACAGACTCAATCAAGGATCACCTGATACCCAATGTATTAGAAATAAATATTGCAAAGGAGATGTTGGATTCCCTAACTAGACTCTATGAAAGCAAGAACACCAGTCGGAAGCTTACCCTACGACATCAACTCAGAAATATGACTATGAACAAGTCAGAGATGATAACCAACTTTGTTACAAGAATCTCACAAATCAAAGACTAGTTAGCAGCCATTGGATATCCAATAGAATATGTTGAACTAGTAACCACTATGCTAAATGGTTTCCCTCCCTCTTGGGACCCATTTTTCCAAGTAATTTGTGCAAGAAGGAAGTTACCCAAGTTTGACAAGTTAAGGGTAGATTGCTCTCAAGAGGAATCTAGATTGATGTCCAGGAAACAAAAGGTAGATGTTGAGGAAAACCAAGCACTTGCAACACAAGTGAAGAAGACAAAGGAAATAGAAGAACGCAGTCCAAGGAGTTCTAAGAAGCCATGTCATAAGAGGGATGTGTCAAAGGTTCAATGCTTCAATTACAGGAAGATGGGACGTCATTATGCTGCACAATGTCCTCACAAACATGAGAAAGAAAAGGAGAATAACAAACACCATGCACATGTAGCAGAAGTTGAAGAGCACTCAAAGGCATCAAAGGATAAAGAATTTGTCTTTTAGACAATTTTGTTTTCATATGAACGATATAAGGAAACTCAAGCAAGACAACAACACCAGACTCCATGTTTTCATATCAGGTTTGATATTTTATATTGTTCTTGGTTAAGAAATTATTGTACCTAGGATAACAATATTTACATATTTATTATTTGCTATTTCTATCAAATGTTTAGGTACACCTAAATATTTTCGGTACAATTACCATTAAGAAAATGCTCATTATTAATAATATATGTGTATGCAAGATGAAATTGATATCCTCTAGGAGATGTTCTTGATTACTAACCATTCCATGGAGGTTACCATGGAAATTTTGTTCGTGTCTCTTGTTCCAGACAAGTGACAGGTGATATCTCTAAGAAGGAGCTATGATGACGGTTTCATGAGGCAACTATTTAGACATTCTCTAGCCGAGACATAGAATTGTGTACACGAATGTACACACCCATGTGAAGTAGAATATGAAGAAGAGTATCTTTTATGGAGATTGACTGTGAGGAGAAGAAGGATCCAAATATGACCATACAGTTAATTTGACCACTCTTCAGATCATCACGAAGAGTCAGTAGTGCCAAAAGGTCCTACCTAGAAACCATGCAGTAAAACAAGCATGTTCTCATATAGATGCATGGCTTTAATAAGCCATACTATGAAGCGAAGCAAATGACTCCACTAGTGGTGAGGCAGATGACCCTACCAAGTGCCAACTCGGAAGGAGCTAGATTTCAGAGAGAGTCAACCCTTAGGATTTAGTAGGGAGGAGAAACCTCCCAGTATAGTCCATAGGAGATCAGAGTTCAGAAGAAGTCAACATATGTAGTGGAAGCAGGTGGTGTCGGAGATCGTATAGACTCAGAGGGAGTCAAACTTCAAAGGGAGCATTCAGACTCAAAGCAAGCCTGATCTCAGAGAGAGTCAGTTGATTCAAAGTAAGAGAGATACATATTATGTAACTTGAGGAGGCTATATTATAGCTTCAAAGGCTTCTAGGAGATGTGAAATATCCGAGAAGGATTCCCTTGTCCCGGTAGATCTTGCTATAGTGACAACTAGTCAGAAATACTGGGATATAAACTTGCCTCAGTTCAAGAAACCACACATGTTTTATAGATATGTGGCATTGATGAGAAGCATCATTGATTCAGAGACTTATACCTTTGAAGAAGCTACTGAGAAGCATGAATGGAAGGATGTCACGATGGAGGAGTATCAGTTCATCATGAAGAATGATATGTGGGAGGTGGTTTCGAGACCAGAAGGGAAGTCAATAGTGTCTTCCAAATTGATCTACAAGATCAAGCATGTTGCATACGGAAGCATGAAGTGATATTTGTGGCTAGAAGATTCTCCCAGTAAGAGGGAGAATATTATGATGAGACACTTTCTCCAGTAGCCAGAAGAAGTGTACATAAAGCAACCAAAAATATACATGAGAAGGAGTCTCATGTCTGCAGATTAAAGGAAGCTTTGTACAAGCTTATGCAGGCACCCAAGACATGACATACTAGATCATACAGTTATTTGATGAGTTTAGGGATGGTTTCTCATTGATCCTACATGTGGATGACCTGTTTCTAACAAGAGATGAGAATATCATAGATGGGTGAAAGAGGGAGCTTGCTTAAGATTTCAATATGAAGGATCTAGGTTTGGTGCATTACTTCTTGGAATTGGAAGTGTGGTAGAGATCATATGATATTTTCCTTAGACAAGGAAAATATACTATTGATATTCTACAGAGATTCAAGATGATAGACTACAAGTCCATGACCACACCCATGATTATAAATTTGAATCTCTTGAGTGACAAATCTTTGGATTTGGTGGATCCCACGATGTATAGACAGTTGATTGGATCCTTGATGTACCTGGTTAACACTAGGCCAGACATATGCGTTGCAGTGAATACCTTGAATCAACACATGGTTGAACCTAGATGGGTACATTGGATGGTAGAAAAGCATATGTTGAGGTACCTTCATGGTACGGTTGGATATGGATTGAGATATGTCTCAAGTGGAGATGTGAAGCTGTAGGGATATACATGTTTTGACTGGGAAGGGATTGCAGTGGATCGGAAGAATGCTTATGGATGCTGCTACAGTCTGGGATCAGGCGTGATCTCATGGTTGAGAAGGAAGCATACATAAGTAGCACTCAATACATCAGAAGCAGAGTATATCACAAAAAGTGTGGCAAGTCGTGAAGCAGTGTTGCTCCATAATTTGCTAGCTGGGATATTTGATCTAGAATTGGTGTCAAATTTGATACATTGTGAAAATCAAAGTTGTATGAAGCTTACCAAGAACCATGTATTCCATGACAAGCCTAAACATATAGAGATCAAATATCATTACATCCGGGACATGGTGTAGAGAGGAGTTGTGGAACTCCAGTACATATCCATGGATGAGCAGATAGCGGACATTATCATCAAGAGTGAAGTATGAGTACTTAAAGGAAAAGTTTGGAGTGTTATCGAATGTCCACCCTCGTTAAGAGGGAGGTGTGTTATTACTTCTCATGTCGGCTAACCCCTCTAGCCAAGGGTTCCCTCAATCAATCATGTGAGTTGATTGAGGGGGTAATGCACTATCGGACCTGTTGAGAGAAGAAACATCACACGCATATTCTTAAGACTATGACAGATATTGTGTGTCTCCGGAAAATAGTTGTGTGCTACTTCGGTGGATGTGTTCCACTAGCAGAGGTTGTGTGACTCTGAACAGTAGTTGTGTACTACTTTGGTGGATTTTTTCCACTGGCAAAGGTTGTGTCACTCTTGATAGTAGATGTGTGCTATTGTGGTGGATGTGTTCCACTGGTGGAGGTTTTGTGATTTCGGATAGTAACTGTGTGCTACTTAGGTGGATGTGTTCCACTAGAAAAGACTGTGTGTCTCTAGACACTAGTTGTGTGCTACTATAGTGGATGTGTTCCACTGGTAGTGACTATGTGTTACTGGACAATAGTTGTATACTACTTGGAAGCAGTTGTGATCTATTAGATGACATTGTAGTAGTTGTGTGCTACTAGATGATTGTCATGGAGATTACCAAATCATTTGGATGTAGTTGTGTGTGCTACCATTTGATCGCAAAGACTATGCATGATGATTCGAGCTACCAAAGTCATTATAGCAGTCTTGTGCATGCTAGCAGATTGTAGAGTAGTTAGTGGACTACCAGATGAAGACAACGTGAAATATGCCTCCCTAGCTAAGACAGAGTGTTGATGTTTTGGTAGCTACAGGAGGATCTTTCCCTCCTATATGACCTTTCTTAGATGTAGATAATATTCTGGAAGCAAGAGATCCATTAAACAGATATTGAAATAACATAGAAGAGAAGTCGACTCAGAAGACTAAAGTAATAATGAAAAGACACCTATCCAGAGAAGAAGTCAACCCAGTCTAGTGGCCAGGAAGATTATAAATAGAGGACATCTTGGCTCATTTGTTCACACACTCACACTCTCACAGCTACATAGAAGCAAGACACAAGTTTGGAGGAGGTGATGCAGTAGCTGCAATTGCACATTTTATTCTTGTTCAGTATTTTGGTATATCTCTCTTATGTGATACTCCTTGAGGAGGTGCATTAGCTTTGTATGGTGTTGTTGTTGCAAATGAGATGGTATTTTTGGTTAAGCTAGCACTTGTGCTAGGGTTTATCTGATTGGACTTTCTTTGTGAACGAAATCTATCTAATAAAGGTTGATGGGATTTTTCCTCATTTGGGGTTTTCCCAAGATAAATCTCTTGTGTTCTTTTCTATCTATTGTTTATGTTGATATTGCCCAGTACATGATATATATGTTAATGGTAACGAAGTAAAAGAACACTAGTAACACTAAGGAAAATATAACAATAGTACATGAAGGTCATTATGATTTGTTGGTTATGCCATTTGGACTTACTAATGCACCTTCAACATTTCAAAGCTTGATGAATTATATTTTCAAGTCCTTCCCTAGAAAAATTGTGTTAGTATTTTTTGATGACATAATAATCTACAACAAATCTTGGGAAGAGAATGTACAATATGTTGACAGAGTATTACAACTATTGGAAGAGACAAATTTATGCAAAGCCTTCCAAATGTGCCTTTGGGGTTCAAGAAGTGAAATATTTGGGTCATGAAGGTGTAAAAGTGGACCCTAACAAAATTAAATATATGAGGGAATGGCCAATTCCCAAAACCTTGAAGAAACTTAGAGGATTCTTAGGATTGACAGGATATTACTGTAAGTTTGTCAAGAACTATGGTCAAATAGCAACACCTCTAACAATATTATTTAAGAAGGAAGCATTTTCTTGGATTGAAGCAACAACCAAATCTTTTGAAAAAATTAAGGAGGTTATGTGTACAACTCTCGTCCTGGCGACACCTAACTTTACAAAAACATTTATTGTGGAGTGTGATTCCTCGGGCCATGGAATTGATGCAATTTTAATGCAAGAGGGAAGGCCCCTTTCCTTTGAAAGAAACCAACTTAAAGGAAAAATCTTACTCAAACCCACTTATGAAAAAGAAATTCCGGTCATGCTACATGTAGATAAGAAAGGGAACCCTTACCTAATAGGAATACACTTCAAAGTAAAAAAAAATGTGATAGTCTGAAGTAATTCTTGGATAAACTATTATCTTCAGAAGAGAAACAAAAATGGGTTACAAATATGTTAGGTTATGACTTTGAAATTATCTACAAAAAAATAAAACATAATGTTATGGTAGATGCCCTTTCAAGGAAAGAAGAAGAAATAGAAGGTTCACTATGTGTTATTTCTATTCTTCAATATGATTAGGTGGAATAAGTAAGGATAGAATGGAAGAAAGATCAAGAGATAGGCAAGAACATTCAACAACTAGAAGAGGACCCTAACTCACTAGATAATTTTGTATGGATTAATGATTTTCTATGGTATCATGATCACCTATATTTATGTAATAATTCCAAACTCAAATAGAAGGTCCTTCTGGAATTTCAAACTTCTCCTATAGGAGGACATTCAAGATTCTTGAAAATGTACCACAGGATCAAGAAGGATTTTTTTGGGGAAGGTCTTAAAATTTATGTTCAAAAGTTTGTCTAAATGTTTGGTTTTCCAAGAGAATAAGGGAGAGAGAATCAAGACACCAGGTGTCCTACAACCATTAGTTATACCAAGTCAACGTTGGGAAGAAGTTTTAATGGATTTTAATATAGGTTTACCCAAATCTGAAGGAAATGTGGCCGTCATTGTAGTAGTGGATCGACTGACAAAGTATGCCCATTTTATCTCTCTTTCTCATCCTTTTAAAGCAAGTACAGTAGTCGAAACATTCATGGAAATATTTCAAAATCTACATGGAGTCCCCAAGACTATTGTAAGTGACGGAGATCCAATTTTCACTAGAAATTTTTGGACTTAATTATTTTCTTGTTTGGGTACTCAATTGGCTCACAACTCATCTTACCATCCACAATCCGATGGGAAAATTGAGATTGTGAATAAATGTCTAGAAGGATATCTTTGTTGCTTTGCATCCGATAAACAAACACAATGGGTCAATTGGTTTCCCTTGGAGAAATGGTGGTACAACACATCCTTCCATACTTCATAAAAATGTCCCCATTTCTGGCACTTGATGGATGTCATCCTCCATCCATTAAATCACCCTCGAAAGGAAATACAAAGGTTCAAGCAGTGGAGGACCACATAGGGAACCAACAAGAGGTTCTCAAACTATTGAAGGAAAACCTAGTTATGGCACAAAATAGGATGAAACAACAATAAGATCAACATCATAGATAAAGGGAATTTAAAGTGGGGGATTGGGTATTTTTTAGGCTACAACCATATAAACAGATGTCCCTCAAACAAAAAAATAAGGACAATAAATTATCACCCAAATATTATGTCTCATATAAGGTTTTACAAAGGATTGGAAGTATGGCTTACAAATTAGAGTTTCCTCCATCTTCACATGTACATCCAGTACTCCATGTTTCTTGCTTAAAGGTCATTGGCAACAAGATCCTAGTCTAAACTATTTTACTAGAGATTAATGAAGAAGGGAAAATCATACTATAAATAGAAACAATCCTTGAAATAAGGATCAAAAAGTTGATAAATTGAGCAATTACAGAGTACCTCGTCAAATGGAAGAACCTAATAGTGCAAGAGGCAACATGGGAAGATGGGTTCTTCTTGCAGAAACACCTGTGGTTAGTCAAGTTTTGAGGACAACACTTGTTTGAAGGGAAGGGGAATGTTAATACCTAGAAAAATCTCCATGTTATGTATAAAACCCCTTATTAAGCCCTAGATATTGAATTATTACATTTCTAATGTTATGTTTGTATGTCGACTAGAACCCTTCATTTCACCCTTTCAATTTAAGAGTACCCTTTGTATCCTATATATATATATACGAGACCTAGTCTTAGGATCATCTTATATCATCTCATATTGTCTTCTGAATTGGATATATTGTAAAAGGAGGTTCCCCCCTCGAAGTGAACTGTACTCATTGACTTTTTTCATTTTTAAGGCATTTGATCATAACACTTTCTCCTGTGCTTGGGTTTCCTTATCTCTCCAATGCAGTTGGATTGATTTGTTTTCTCTAGGGTTGCACTCTTCTTGTGCGATATCTCTTCAAGTGCCATGGTGCCCCAGTGTTGGTTATTTTTCTCTTTATTACATAGTTATGGATTGTGTTGGTTCCATATGATTATGTCACTATCTCTTTGATTATCAATAGTGTTATTCTAATATTCCTCTTTATTAAAACATTAGGGGTTTTGTTGGTGGCCATAGTACAAATAAATAGATTAGATGATGTTGCAATCATGGGACTAGCACTTGGCATGGTGAGATATTGATATCAATGTATTGCCTTGTTAGCATAGATTTTGGAACTAGCAAAGGGAAAGAATACCAAGAGAGAAAATGTATGGTGCAATATTTGCAAGATGGAGGGGCACCTATGTAATCACTACTTGATGTTTCAAGATGTTGAAAAGTCAACAAGAAGCATGTGTCTAATTTACTTTTCCCTTAAATAAATTGAACAATAAATATTAATCTATTATCTCATAATTACTTGAAATAATTAACTGAAATGGAAAATCAGTTAACTATGGGAAATTCGAGTTCAAAGGTTGGTTGGTAAGACATGGAGGTGACTTGAAGTTGTAACAGAGTTATAAGTGTAGTTATGAGAGTTTTGAAGTAGTTTAACTCAGTTAAGTGAGTTAAGCCCAGTTGTACTAGTTGTAACTAAACTTGCACTAGTGAGAGTTCAGTAAATTAATTATTAATTAATTCAAATCAGTGAACTCACATGCAACTGAAGATTCACCACAGTTAACTACATGCATGTCAGATCCAGTGGAGACCTAGTTGAGATAACAGGTGAAAGGGACAGTTTGGCTATCAGTTGTGATTTGAGTGAAGTGCACTCATGCAATCGCACATGCAGTGGATATGCTCATGAGCATGTGCAAACTAGGCAATTTGAATTCATTGTGAGAATTCCAATTGCAGGGATTGTGTAGAGGAGGCAGGTTGTCTGGACACAGAGAATTGGCACATGTATTTGTTGAATTTTTGTATGATAGTGTGAGACGATTGTATTGTACTGAGATATCTTGGATTAGAGTTTTGTATGAGATTGTTTCATGATCCATGATATACATAATATATGATAGTGGGGTTTTTATCTTTACGCTTTCCCGGAAAAACTTTTGTGTTATGTGTTCTTGATATTTCACTTTGTGATCGTGGTTTAAATTTCCGCAAGAATATTAATAGAAGCGATTATGTATTTAACAATGGCATATAATTGTTAGATCAGGAGAATCGAAGGAAATACATTAATTGTATTGAAATTATTACATGGTATCAAATCCATGGAGCCACGGAAGTGAGGTGCGAAAATAATAGTATTTTCGCAGGTCCTGTCTTAACAGGGTGCGACGGCATAGTACTGAAAACTTCGTACATTTATGAGAGAAGAAATTCTCGCACCCTACTCAAAGGAGAGGTGCGAACTTCCTTAGGGTTCTTGCGGGCTGCTTAAAGGAGAGGTGAGAACCTCCCTCACCCCAAAGTGCATTACAGTGCGAACTCTCTCATAAGGTTTGCAGGCTATACACAGGTGAGGTGTGAACTTCCCTCAGGCTGGTAACTAGTCAGGTGCAAACCTCCCAGGGCAAGAAGGATTGCAGCAGTTGAGTTTGTGGTTGGATAAAATTTGAATTTGCAGAAGGAATTTCTTGGTGCTACAATTGATTCAAGATCGAAATGGTTTTCAATGGCTTGAGTTTGGAGTATGCACTCAAGGGCATCTCAAACTACATTTCTTGGAAGGACAGGATTGAGGTAGTACTCGAAGACAATGGCTTGAAGGAATACATTGACAAAGATGTTCCTAAGCAAGTTGTGACAGACACTGCAAATCCTGATGCATGGAAAAAGAAAGTGACAAAGGCGAGGAGGATTCTGTTGGAGGGAGTACGAGACCACATTGTCTCAAGTCTCCAGGGGAAAGCCACACCACATGAAATGTGGAAGGTTTTGATGGATCTGTTCCAAAACAGCAGTGACCATAGGAAATTGGCGCTCAAAGATAAACTAAGGAAGATCAAGATGGAGAAGGGCGACTCCATTCCAAAATATCTCACGAAGTTTTTCCAATGTCGAGATGAGCTTGGAAGTGTGGGAATAACAGTGACTGCTGATGATTTGGTGAGCTTGGCTCTCCTAGGACTTCCCAAGAGTTGGCACAGTTATTAAGAATCTGTCAACGGAAGGGAAAAATTGCCAAATTGGGAATGACTATGGTCAGATCCAGTGTAGGAGGAGTTCAGGCAGAACACCAGAGATGGATCTTCATCAAAGAATGATGATGAAGAAGATTGTGCTTTGACTGCGAAGGCAAGGAAAGGGAAAGGGAAGAAATTCCATTCAAAATCTGAGTCTAAAGTCAAGAAGTTGGATTTGTCCAAAGTGAAGTATTTTCACTATCACGAACATGGGCATCTCGCTACTAATTGTCCGCAGAAGAGGAAGAACAAGATGGTTGTCGGAGTTGCAACTGGTAAGGCTCTTGTCTCGCAATTTGAACTTGAATTCTCTTTGATCGCATGCATGGCTTCAAGTGCATCGGGATCGATGTGGTATTTGGATAGTGGCACTTCCTACCACATGATGGGAGATATAGAGTCTTTCAGTGACTTGGAGGAGAAAGATCTCAGAATGCATATAGAGATGGGCGACGATGGATGATACAGTGTGACTGGTATTGGTACCATTACCTTTCAGAGGGAGTCAGGTAAACCATTTCAATTGAAAATTTTTATGTATGCTCCAAGTCTGAAGAAAAACCTGGTCTCAGTCGCAATGTTGGAGGACAAAGGCTATGACGTTGTTTTCGGTGATGGAAAAGCTTTCTTGTGAATTAAATCAATGGGTCAAGTAAAGAAGATAGGGATTCAAGTTAAGAATCTCTACATGCTGGAGGTAGATGGTTGCGGTGCCATGGTGGGCAAGGTAGAAAAAGTGGTGAGTCGGGATGAGGGCGAATTATGGCTCAGGCGATTGGGCCATATTCATCATGGAGCCTTGAAGATCATACAACAAATATCTACTAGAATTCCAAGGGGAACACTTGCTCAGTTAGATCAGTGCAAGGGGTGCACCCTGGGGAAGTATGTAAAGTCCACCTTTCATGAAAAGGAGAACCGTGCTTCGGTAATACTAGAGAGAATTTACACAGACGTGTGTGGACCATTCTCGGTTGCTTCAACAAAAAAACATAGGTATCATGTTATTTTTGTTGATGACTTTTCTCGTAAATGATGGATATTCTTCATGCAGAAGAAGGATCAAACATTCTCAAAGTTCTGTAAGTTTAAAGCATTGGTGGAGAAAGAGTCGGGGAAGAAAGTGAAGGATCTAAGGAGTGATAATGGTGGAGAATACATCTCTAATGAATTCAAAGACTTCTGCAGCAAAGAAGGAATTAGAAGAGAACTCACAACACCTCATAACCCACAGCAAAATGGGGTCGCGGAGAGGAAGAACAGAATGATCGTGGGTGTTGCACGAGCGATGTTGCATGTTCAGGGCCTACCAATGCATTTGTGGGAAGAAGCATGCAATACTGTGGTTTATGTGAAAAACTATTATCCTCATAGAATACTTGGCATGATTACACCTGAAGAAGCTTTCACTGGTGAGAAATATGATGTTTCTCATTTTAAAATTTTTGGCTCATCTGTTTATGTGCATGTGACCAAGGATTCTAGGAAGAAGCTGGAACCAACTGCTGAAGTTGGGATATTTTTGGGGTACACAGAAACACCCCATAATTATCGTGTGTATTTTCCTAACAGTAAGATGATTGTTATGCGACAGGATATAAAATTCGATGAGGGGAAAGCCATGCAGTTGTCGCTTGAGAGGGAGTTAGACTTGCATGCAGAAGAGGAACTGTTGGTTCCCAAAGATGAGTCTCAAGATGTGGATCAGCCACATGAGGAGGTTCATGGAGTGGAGAAAACCACTCATGTAGAGCCATCCATCAGAAATGGCAGAAAGTGCACCACAGAAGCTGACAGATTGAGACTAGATATTGCACAGAATGTAGGAGCCCCTACTTCAAAGAGCAGACAGAGACAGTCTCCTGGTCGATTTTCTGGATTCATGTCTCTCATGAGCAAATGTATTGTGACTCAACCATCTTCCTTTCAGGAAGCAGTGCAAGATCCCACTTGGTTTGATGCTATGGTAGAGGAGTATGACTCCATTGTCAAAAACATTGAATGGGAAATTGTCCCAAGACCGGTCGACAAATCAGTGGTAGGTTCAAGATGGATCTACAAGGTAAAGAAAGTTGTTGATGAGAGTGTGGAGAAATACAAGGCCAGGTTTGTGGCCTGAGGCTTCTCACAGATCGAGGGGATAGATTATGATGAGACCTTTGCACTTGTCGCAAGGTACTCTTCCATAAGATCCATCCTTGCACTCTCAGTGCAGATGGGCTGGCGCATTCATCAGATGGATGTAAAAACTGCGTTCCTCAATGGGATCATTGACGAAGAAGTGTACATTGAACAGCCAGAAGGTTTTGAGACCTTTGACAGGGATTCGCATGTGTGCAGACTCAAGAGAGCATTGTATGGGCTGAAGAAAGCACCCTATGCTTGGTACACTTGGATAGATAGGTATTTCACCGGATTGGGCTTCACCAAAAGTGAAGCGGATGCAAACCTATACCAAATTTTGGTGGAGGGTAAGCTCTTAATCATTGTTCTTTATGTTGATTATTTAATACTAACTGGTGATGAGTAGTTGATACACTCATGCAAGGCTGACCTTGCAAAGGAGTTCGAGATGAAGGATTTGGTCCTTCTTCATTATTTACTTGGATTGGAAATATGGTAGTGAGATGGTGAACTTTTTGTGTCTCAAGGCAAGTATGCAAGGGAGATACTAGGTAAGTTTCACATGGAGGGTTGCAAACCCATGGGTTCTCCTCTTCCAGGAAACTGGAGGAAAGAGGATGCTACTTCTGGAGAGGTAGTGAATGCTATTGTCTATCGACATTTAGTGGGTTCGCTAATGTATTTAGTGAACACGAGACCGAAAATTTTCTATGTGGTTAATCAGTTGAGTCAAGCGATGGTTAATCCTACCAAACTCTTTTGGAAGGTGGGTAAGCATGTCCTGAGATATCTGAAGGGCACATCTGAGTATGGATTATGGTACAGACAAATGGATGAGGTGAAGTTGCATGGCTTCACGGATACAGATTGGGTGGGCAGCCCAACGGACAGAAAGAGCACATCCGGGGGGATCTTTAGTATCGAATCTACAGTTGTTTCTCGGTACAACAGGAAACAAAGATCCATGTCACTTAGTTCAGTGGAAGCGGAATACATGGCAGCGAGTCAAGATGCATGTGAGGCTATCTAGATGAGAAAGATATTGGTTGGTTTGTTTGGTTCTCATTTAGATTTGATAGTGATTCATTGTGATAATCAGAGTTGCATTAAACTCTCGATTAATCATGTGTTTCATGATAGATCTAAGCATATAGATATATGGTATCATCATCTCAAAGATTGTGTGTAGCGAAAGATCATGTTGCTTCAATACATTCCTACAGAAGATCAGGATGCAGACATTCTGACGAAGGCACTCACCAGGAGAAAATTTGAATATCATAGACACAGGATTGGGGTGAAGGATAATCCCTTTCTTGTTGAGAGGGAGTGTTGAAAAGTCAACAAGAAACATGTGTCTAATTTACTTTTCCCATAGATAAATTGGACAATAAATATTAATCTATTATCTCATAATTACTTGAAATAATTAACTGAAATGGCAAATCAGTTAACTATGAGAAATTCGAGTTCAAAGGTTGGCTGGTAAGACATGGAGGCGACTTGAAGTTGTAACAGAGTTATAAGTGTAGTTATGAGAGTTTTGAAGTAGTTTAACTCAGTTAAGTGAGTTAAGCCCAGTTGTACTAGTTGTAACTAAACTTGCACTAGTGAGAGTTCAGTAAATTAATTATTAATTAATTCAAATCAGTGAACTCACATGCAACTGAAGATTCACCACGATTAACTACATGCATGTTAGATCCAGTGGAGACCTAGTTGAGATAACAAGTGAAAGGGACAGTTTGGCTATCAGTTGTGATTTGAGTGAAGTGCACTCATGCAATCACACATGCAGTGGATATGCTCATGATCATGTGCAAACTAGGCAATTCGAATTCATTGTGAGAATTCCAATTGCAAGGATTGTGTAGAGGAGGCAAGCTGTCTGGACACAGAAAATCGGCACATGTATTTGCTGAATTTTTGTATGACAGTATGAGACGATTGTATTGTACTGAGAGCTCTTGGATGAGAGTTTTGTATGAGATTGTTTCATGATCCATGATATACATAATATATGATAGTGGGGTTTTTAGCTTTACGCTTTCCCAGAAAAACTTATGTGTTATGTGTTCTTGATATTTCACTTTGTGATAGTGGTTTAAATTTTCGCAAGAATATTAGTAGAAGCGATTATGTACTTAATAGTGGCATATAAATGTTAGATCAGGAGAATCGTAGGAAATACATTAATTGTATTGAAATTATTACATAAGACTGCATTATCTCTCCATCAAATCAAATTTCTAGGAATACAAGGGAGAAGATCTATGAGTAATGTCACACATTTAGTCATGATCCGTACTATTTTTTGTTGTTGCAAGAAGATATTAATAGTTTTTCAAATATATTATATTGTGAATTCCACAAGTTAAATATTCATTGCATTGGGATTGTGGGGATTTTCAAGCCTTGGTGGAAAAGTTTGAGAAGAGTGTATTCATAGTATATTCCTCCACGAGTGGAAAGCATGGACAAAACCAAGGATAGGGAATTAGGAGTGGGGAGGGTAGACTCAATAGGAATCAAACTTCAACCTGATGCTTCAATTGTAATGAAGTTGGCCACATAGCTCAGAACAATTTAGATCCACGACAACCATGGTGCAACCATTACCAAAAGGTTGGCCATAATATTAAATATTGTGTGGAATTGATTAAGAAGTGGGAAGCCTAAGATAGAAAAAAATATGGAGTTAATATTGTAAATCCTTATCCATACTCCCTTTGGATTGCTATTGAGAAAGCACAGAAACAAGAGTGAACATTGTCACTTGAGGGGGATCCAAGACTAGCACTAGTCTAGATGCATTATTGGAAGGGAAGATTAAGAAAGATGCTCTCAATTCCTTGGATTTTGATGTGGTC
The DNA here is from genome assembly GCA_009831015.1 of Picea engelmannii. Taxonomy (NCBI): domain Eukaryota; kingdom Viridiplantae; phylum Streptophyta; class Pinopsida; order Pinales; family Pinaceae; genus Picea; species Picea engelmannii. The sequence goes on from ML795803.1 coordinate 324,558, forward strand.
AAGGATAAGGAATATATGAAGGATAATATTCAATTAATAAGTGAATCCATGAGAACCTAATATTTTGGATCATCGGCACCGTTTCGACTACAAACTTGATGAGCACGCCATATATTGCATAAAATTTTGTAAGTCCTTCTGTCATGGATGATGAAATCAAGCATTGGTTGCAACCTTTTTAATAATTTTTCAGTGATGAGAGATCATCAATGAGAGTTCCTACTATCTTAGTATGGGGTTTAAGAACTTTAGAAGATGTGGAAAAAGGATTTTTGTGCCAAATCAATAGAAAGAAAAAATTTCATAAGAAAATCCAGGGTGAATACAATCATTGATGGACATGAAGTGTGAGATGTAATACTATACTTAGGTTCTGATGTGAATATTTTATCAAAGAAATCTTGGGAATTGATGGGACAATTGAAATTTCTTTTCCCACCATTCATATGTTCTTGGAGAACCAATCAAGGATTTATCCCATTTGTCACTTGGAAGGGGTGGAAGTCGATTTGGTTTAACTAAATTCTTCTATTGACTTTGAAGTCAATAATATTGTGGATGACAAGGACCCTTATCCTACCTTGTTGGGAATATATTAGGATTTTGATAATTATATAGTATTGAATTTGAAGAAGCATTGAATACATTTTGAAGCTGGGGGTAGAGATATTGTCCAACCTTTGGACCCTACACAAGTAAAAAGGTTTATGGAGCCAATAGAGGAAATTTGGCTAGTATCTTGGTTGATTAGGTGTTTAATTTGACATCAATATAATGATAGGACTACATCAACCCTACGATGAATGGTGTTTTGATTTGGCACAATACTTGTTCATTCAACGTCGTTTTGTAGGAAGGAATGAATCATTGTTTGTGTGGAAACTATGAAAAATATGCTCATATATGTGCAATGGTAAGATATGGCTAATGGATAAGTGTTGGGTTCGATGGAACCAAATATGTCATAGAGTTCATTGAGGTCATTAATGATCAAGTGGATCCTAAAAAATGCATTGAAGAATTATAAATGATGCAAAAATAAGTGTCAATGAGATGGTGGTTGATGCACATAGATACTTGGGAGGGAGATACATCATCTTTGCAAGCACAATGTATGTTACCAAAATAGTAGGAGCCGTGCAAGATACTGACTAGCTTAAAATGGAATTGTGAATAAATAAAATGTGGAGAGAAGATATATGTTCATGGGAGACACTAACCTAATGCAACATGTGGACAGTTGAAACATGAGAGTTATCCTCGACTTGGAAGGGAAGCTTAGTCAAGTAGTGGATTCACAAGGTTGTAGATACAATAGACCTACTCTCAAAGGTTTGGTATCTACATGAGTAATGTCTACTAACTTAGTCACAATAGTAAATTCTATCACTTTACCTTTATAGTAATGATTAGAGAGATATTCCTATTGAATGTGTTTCTTGAACTATTTGCATACAATATTCCTCTCATTGATCTTCATGACTTGTTGGAGGTGATCCCACCAAATGGAAGCTTTTCCATTTAAATTGAATATGGCAAGTATGTCCTTCATATTTCCAGAATAGACATGAACTTTGTAATAATTTATTGTCCCAAGAAGACATACCTCTACTTCTTTTCTAGATTTAACCTCACCATCAAAGGTAGGTAGATTTTCCTCTCAAAATTCTTCATGCAAGTTATCATTGAGAGGTATCTTTCTCCTATGTCTATATGTCTAATGGGAGACAATTTTGGGCTACTTAATGAGACTTCCTTAAATGCATATGATTCACTAATGTAATATTTTTACATAGATGGATTATATGTCCCATTTCAGGAGGTTCTTCTTGTACTATGGGACCTCCTATGAGAATGAATTCTTGAGATATTCTTGCTCCTCCCAACAGTGTTTGAATTATATCCATGGTGTGCTTACCTCTATATCTTTGTTAGACATTGAAGCATGGCATCATTTAACCATTTTCTCTCTTATTGAGATTTGATTATCCTTTCATTGTCTAATCTATATCTTTGAATCTCTACCATGAAGATCCGCAAAGTTTGTGCAATATCTGAAGGAGTCTCTTGATTTCTAAATCCATTAGACTCACTCTCTATGTTTCTAACCTATTTTTTTTCACCCATGGCACTTGTTTTGAACTCATAAGGGTTTTGTTCATCCTCCATGATGATAATTTCTTAGTCAAATCAAGATTAAACCTATGTTCTTTTAATTATCTTGCTAAATCAAAATCTTTTATGCAAAAATGTAGTGCTCAATTCTCTTTTCCTTTGAAATACCTTTCCAACAATTGTATATTTTCTTACTTCTGATTTCAAAGCAAGAAGTCATAGGCCCCAAAATTATGTCTTCGACACTTTTGATGTAGCTATTGTAACACCCTTCCTTGCCTAACTTTCCCTTGAGAAAGGATTAGGAGGTCAATCCAAGGTTTGAATGAAGAGCTTTAGTGACAGTGTTTCAAATTATGTCGTATATATATGACTGGTGGAATGTGCTTGATTGACAAGATGCATTGGATAGTCTTAGTTGTTGAGTAGATCAACATATTTGTTATGATTGATAAATGATTGGACATGTAATGAATACTTATGATGTGAACAAGTGTAAGTTGTGTCAAGTGGACAAGATCTGCAAGACATTGGTTACCTGAGGGGGACACGGGTGGATATGGTTGTTGGGAAAACTCTATATTGGGAGTCAAACAATGAATATATGTGGAGAGTAACTAGTAATATTGTGCAATTAATTGTTATGTTGCTTATATGATATCGACCTATGTGTGGTTGTTGCATGTGCATGATACAGGGAAAGACTTGCCAACTTGCCAACATATGGGTGTGGGCCATAACTAGTAAATCCTTAAATAGAGACGTGGAGTCTCATTTAAGGCATGGAGTCTCTAATCGCATAGTATATGGTTTTATGATTGGGGGGTGTGCAGTAAGGTGGGATGACCTTACTCCTCATCAACTAAATTATTCCAGATATAGAATTAACTTAAGGAAAATTTAAAAATCCCATGGTTAAATTAATCCATAAAGTAATCACCCACTTTTAGGGGTCTCTTCAAAATATTAATATTTCTATTTAAAAAAAGAATTATTATTTAAAAAAAAGAATAATTAAGAGAAAAAGGAGAGAATGACACATGGGAAATAGGAGATGAATAATAAAAATTAAATAAATAAAATAAAGAGAAAAATTGGCAATTTTTGCATGAAGGGGTGAGGTGGCCACCCTCATGGGTATATAAATTGATGGAGAAATTCATGGTTTAGGGGATATCTAATGCTACAGAAATAATTATATGAGTTAATTGAAAGGATAAATGAGATATGGAAGAAAGGTATATAAATTGATGGTTTAGGGGGATACCAGGAGAGTACACGGAATGCTACAGAAATTCTCCCATCACAAATGAGTTAATTGAAAGGATAAATGAGACCTAGAAGAAAGCCAACATGAATGATTTAAGTGGAAAGATAAATGTCAGCATGTTGGAACCATGAAAGTTGGAAATGGCTAAGGAAGGATGGAGCATTGCAAAAATCAAGAAGACAACACATTAATCATTAGTCAAAGAAGACTTGTGCTGGACACTAATTCTGCATGAAAATCTACTAGTACTTCTAGTGGCAGGTATAAAAATCTTTTCAATTTCTTAATTGGTTAATTTGAGTTCTTGTTTCTTTCAATCTAACTAAGATTTTGAATCTAGTTTATGAATTATCATGGTACTATGAATTATCATGGTACTAGGTAGTAAAATGATTGGAATTTGAGGTGATTTTGAATCTAGTTTATGAATTACCATGGTACTAGGTAGTAAAATGATTGGAATTTGAGGTTATGAGAAGAGCTTAATCTGTTGGTTTTTCTTTTAATGATTCTATATAACTTGGAATGAAGCTAACCTTTGCGTGTAGCCACGAAGTTATGTTGTGTTTTTTTTTAAAGTAGGTGGCTTATGGGGCAGGATAGCGAATAAGAGCTACAAGGAGCCTTCCGGGCCCAACGAATCCCTCTTCTACCAGCAAATTGATTTCAAAGACGTGGGTTTAATTTCGCACTGACAGAAACCCCCATGTTTTCAATTAGGTCAATGTGCCTCCCGGGCCCAACGAATCCCTCTTCTACCAGCAAATTGATTTCAAAGACGTGGGTTTAATTCCGCACTGACAGAAACCCCCCTGATTTCAATTGGGTCAATGTCTGAAGCTACTTCTGTGCTTTCTCGGTTGTTCGTTGTGGTTGTTTTGATTCACCTCTTAATAAATTTGAGTTGGGTCGTGGGTTTTATGTGTTTTCCCATATCTTAATTTTGGTTGGTATGCTGTGTAAATGTCGACTTGTTGCATAAGTGTTGACCTGTTGTTTGATATGTGTAATTGTCACAGCCTTGTTATTGTTGGAATGTTGGATATCTTGTGCATTTTCTGGCTTGATTGTGGTTTTTTAGTTCAGGCTTGAAATTGGTATTTGATTTCTATGAGTTCTGAGGGGGGTTCATTTTGAAAGTTCTGAGTTGGGTTATTCTGCAAAAAT
>ML795803.1:347488-365001 GCA_009831015.1 Picea engelmannii
CTTTACTACAACACTAAGTGCTTTTGGAATTGAGCATATATAGTGCGCAGCTATCTTTGAAACAAAAGACTTCCCTGGGTTGATAATTTATGTTTCACTTAGTTGTTTGAAATTAATTAAGCAATTATAGTGACCAACAAGGACCAGGACCGCCCATCAAGGAGGACACGTGGCAAATGGTCGACATTTCGTAGAAATCGTTGAAAGGACCAAGACCGTCCATCAAGGAGGACACGTGGTGAGCAGTCGAGGTTTCGAGAAAAGGCCTGAAATATTTTGAACCGTCGATCCAGTTGGATCATAGCCGTTGGTTCCAGAAGGGCCTGGGCCGTTGATCTCTCAAAGGGAGAGATTTCGGCATTTCGTGGACCGGGGATTTGAAAGATAAAGGAGTGGGACGCTTGCATCGTGATTCCCTAAATAGTGAAACCCTGAAAGAACGAACACCAACACATTTCGGCATTTCGGCAACCGGGGATTCGAAAGACAGAGAACAGGGGGAATGCTTGCATCGCGATTCCCCGAATCGCGAAAGCCAATAGCACTTTGATGTTAAGCGCGTGGTCACAGAGTGGTGGTCGCGTGGACGGAGGCTAAGGGAGGAGCCAAATCCCGTTAATCCCTTTTCGGCATTTCGGGACCCGGGTGTTTGAGAGGCCAGGAGTTAGGAGACGTGGAGTCCTGACTCACGAAATCGCGAAACGATCATGGTCGTCGATCGAGGAGGATGCAGGACCGTAAGATCTGGTTTGGGGAAGGGCCGAGATTCGGGGTTTCAAGAGGCAAAGGGACGAGACTCTTGAACGTCGAAGTCCCGAACCACAAAAAGCGCCTTTTGGCATTAGCGCATGGTCACGAGGAAGCAGTCACATGGACCGAGATTTGGTCAGGGGCTAATCGTCGTTGAGCCCATTTCGGCATTTTGGCATTCAGGTATTGAAGAGTCAGAGACTCGACATCAGGAGTCGCGAAGTCGCGAAATGCGAAAAGCGTCTCTTGGCTTGGCCGAAGGTCTTATCTGGGTCAAGTGTCGGGGATTCCCGGGTCAGTGAAAACCTTGAAAGAACATAACTCGTTGGATCGAGGGAGGCTCACAATCGTCGATCTCGTCAAAGGCAAGATTTCAGAATTTGGGGAATCATAGGAGAAGAGGAATGACTGTGGGTTGTTCGCTTGAAAGTCTCGAAAAGCCGAAATTAGTGGGAAATAGGTGGCACGTACTCGTCACATTGGAGAATTCAACCTTCGTTGACATTTCGGGTTTCGGAGGTTGAAGAGTCGAGGGAACTTACATCAGGATTCACGAAGTCACGAAATCTGAAATTTCCTTTTCGGAAAAGTCCTGATAATATTTGTTAGTCAGGAGTGAAGGTAGGAGCTAGTGGGAGCTAGGCTCTATTTCGGGGTTCGGCGATTCGAAGGACAAGGAGCATGGGAGAGCTCGCATGCAGGAGTCCTAAAACCCCGAAATGCGAAAGGTGTGTTGGTTCATAATAGAAAAGAGCGCTGAAAGCTGAGCGCGTGCATAGGTTTTCTCAAAGTCTGTGCCAGGGAATTAAAGGGACCTGTGGATTCATTCAAGGGGTTCCAGTAGGAGTCCGAAGAGCCATTTCGGCTCAGGGAAGAAAGCGATCCAGAGACTGGGAGGTCAGTGGACCTTGCTGAGGTAGGGGGTCTGCATCATTGTATTACTGAAGTACAATGAAAAGTCTGAGATTACAAGCCTGAAAGTCTCCAAAGTCGACCACAGTCCTCAGACTGTTTCCCCCATTTGAACTGTGTCTCTGTGGGATTTAAATAAACTTTACAAATCAGTTTCAAGATTATCAAAAGATGGATCTGATAACCTCTTTTCCTATCTCAAATTCGAATTTGTGAGGTGGCTGGAAAAGACATAAATTTTTGGAAATATGTTGCTCAAAGATTGACCTATATATCTCAAATAAAAATAGTTGTGTACAAACTAGAAGACACTTTTTTATATTGGTTTGTTGTGAGCAAAAACCTCTCTTAGTTATTTGATATTCGTTTTCATTTGCCCGGGATTTGCATTTCAAAAACATGTGTCAAACAAAGAAATTTTGAGATCTGAAAATTAGGGCTCAGATATGAATTTGATTCTCCCAATCTATGATACCTGTAGGAAAATTGAGAGAGGTTATTGTTCTTTGACGTGTTAGTAACAAAAGCCTCCACCCGTTTCTCAAAATGATTCTCCAGTCGCTCAGAATCATCATTTGAAAATGATGACCCAACATAGTAAAAACACAGCTTCATCTTCTTATCATATGCCTCCAAAGCTTGCAAAGGAGAATGATCTGTATCCTATAATTATTATCCTTCATTAAACATCATTCCACAAAATCTGGAAACCAAAAAATGCGATCTAGGCAGAAAGAAGTTCATTCTGGACTCTTATGTGATTTCGGTGGCTCAAGTGCCTTGTGTCCACCCTTTTAGCCACCAAAAAGGAAAGCTTTCGGTGGCTCACTACACTTTGAAATTGATATTTAGCCGTCAAAAGCTAAAACTTAACTTTTGGCATGAATTTAGATACAAATTCCTTTATTTATTGATCTGATATGATTTTAAGCCTGTCTCAAAACCTTTAAAACTTAAGATTTAGAAATAATTCTTTAACCTCATAATCATCTTATCATGTGATGTCAAAATAATTTGAAAATTATTTTGATCGCTAACATCTGGCTCCTATTGGGGATGAAATCTTCCCTATGAGGTTTCAAGGACCACAGATCTGATGCCTTTCCTGAAAAATATAAATCTGAACTTAATTTCTAGTGTTCTATTGGGCATGGAGTCAGTGTTCCATTGGGCATGGAGTCATCTGGCTTGTGAAACCAGTCTCTAAAAACTCTCAAGACTTGTACAACTGATCTTTGTATACCTTCAAAACATGCCTTTATTCACACAAGCTAACTGATATTTCTGCTGAAAACTGGAAGAAAAAGAAATGCTCAGGCAACGAGCTTATTTCCTACCCTACTCTACTCTAACCAACTCTGCAATTTGGTTAGGTACATGCTGAGTTCCATAAAAACCATTCAAGCAATTTTAAAATTGAAGAAACCTTGTCTCTGTCATTGATCAACAACTGATGTTTGAAATGTAACAACGATAAGAACTTATTCAAGAAACCATACTCACTCGGAAAAATGGGTGAGCTAAGGAAATCTGAAATTTTCGGGTTTTCTGAAATGTATGATTCGATGAAGGCTTTCACTGAATCTTTAAAATAGAGATCATAAACATATTGATCCTCGAGAAACAACTGCACATCTATGGTAGCCTCTTGCTCAACCATGACTGCTCCTCTGCTAGAAGACTGATCACCTTCTTGTTCTCTTGATATCAACTTATGATCATAAAAAATTACAATTTCCTCATCAGAATAGTGCTCAGAGGATGATGATAAAACAATGTTAACATCATAGGGATTAGGATTAGTTGAAAATATATAATTGTCTATGCAATCATCAGTTATCATAGGCTCAACTTGGTTTGCAAACTGATCATAAATTTCATATGCATACCTGTCTCTGGAATACTCTACAAATGATGAAGAATCTGATTCACAGTTTGAAATAAAATCACCTGCATGTTGTTGTTCCAAAACCACTTTACATTCATAATTTTCCTGTTCATAATCTGAATCATATTGATATTATATGGTCATGTGTATGTAGATTTTCAAACTAAACCCGTTCTCGGATGCTTCTGGAAGCACAAATGTTCTCCTCCACCTCTTGATCATCTTCAAACAACTGTGTTAAGGATGAAGACTTCCTTTCTAGCAGGAGAAGGACAAGCTCTTTATGCTGAGCCATAGCATAGTATACCATGGCAAAAATCTTAGTGGGTCAGATCTCCAAAGCCATGTCATGATATATCCTGTAGAATCTTCTATTGAAGATAGACAAGACTTCATCCTTTCCTCTTTTAAAGGTACAAAATTCAATGATATACTGATCAAAAGATTTATTCTCACCCCAATGTTTTGAAAAAATATAACAAAAGTCAGTCCATGAACCAATTGAGTCGGGTTCTAGATCTCTAAACATAAGTAGCTTCTCCCATCAGAGATTTAGAAAATAATCTCATAACAACATCTTCATGTATAATTTCTAGATTATCAAAAAAGTTTACAAAAGCCTCCAAATGTTTCTCAGCTGAAATATGATTCTCTCCGGTGAAATGAGGAAGGTTCTTAACAAAGTCGGGAGGATAAGAATGAAGATGAGCTGAGAGTTGGAGAGGTTTAAACACCCGTTGTCTGATCTTAGACTAAAATTCTATGGGCTGAAAGCAAGGTTTAACAAGTTGATGACAAGGTTCAACAGTAATTCCAAAAGGTGTTGAAGTCTGAGTAGGTTTGGAATCAATCTTAATTTCCTCAAGGTTACATGGTTGATCAGATTCAAAAGGAATTTGAATACAATGCTCATCTGTATGAATGGGCTGAGGTAAAGCTACGGAATCTACATATACAATATAAGCAGGCTGCAAGCTTTCCTCTTCTAAAGTTGAATATATACAAGAATGATGATGATTTTCTGAATATACAAAACATAAAATGATTCTCTTTACAGGCGAAGGGAACAACATGAAAGAGCTGATAAAGAACAACAATAGTTCATGAAGGAGACTAATGAACTGATACCTGGATTTAGAATTCAACCTCTTCATCTATGTCAATTGGATCCTCCCCAGTGGAGTCTTTAATCGTGGAGTCGCCAGAAAGATGATACAGTCAATTATGTGTCCTCCTTTTGTCTGCCATCAAAAGTCATATCTATGTCGTTCTTCCTAGAGAAACTAGCTTCACTTTCGTTCCCCGGCAACGATGCCAATTTGTTATCACTCCAAGAATCCTTCCTTGAATGTTAAAGGAAATGAGCATGGTAACTTAATGAATTGTAAAAGGTGGATCAAGTTAGAGAACTTAATCAAATCTCACTCACTCAAAAAATGCATAGACACACTCAATTGGACAAGGCTTTCAACCACTATGTTCAGAAAGTTTATAAAAGGTGAATATGCGAAGAATTACTTACTATACCAACAGAAACATATAATAAAACATATACGAATGGCCAGTTATAATAGGTAAAGAATACTTGCAATTTCTAGTTTATGGATTTAATGACAAGTTGATAGTTATCATACATCAGACAAACATGAAACAATGAACGATATGTTCGAGTACAAGTACAGATAAGAAAGAATTTGAAAGTCTGAACATAAATGGAAAAAGAAGCTTGTATTACTGAAGTACAATGAAAAGTATGAGATTACAAGTCTGAAAGTCTCCAAAGTCAACCACAGTCCTCAGACTGTTTCCACCATTTGAACTGTGTCTCTGTGGGATTTAAATAAGATTTACAAATCAGTTTCAAGATCATCAAAAGATGGATCTGATAACCTCTTTTCCTATCTCAAATTCAAACTTGTGAGGTGGTTGGAAAAGACAGAAATTTCTGGAAATATGTTTCTCAAAGATTGACCTATATCCCTCAGATGTGTACAAATGGAAGAGGATTTTGTATATTGGTTTGTTGTGAGAAAAAACCTCTCTCATTTATTTGACATTCGTTTTCATTTGCTCGGGATCTTCATTTCAAAAACATGTGTCAAAGAGGGAAATTCTGAGATCCGAAAATTAGGGCTCAGAGATGAATTTGATTCTCCCAATCTATGACACCTGTAGGAAAATTGAGAGAGGTTATTGTTCTTTGACATGTAAGTAACAAAAGACTCCGCCCGTTTCTCAAAATGATTCTCCAGTCGCTCATAATCATCATTTGAAAATGATGACTCAACATAGTAAAAACATAGTATTTTTGAAAACGCAACTTCATCTTCTTATCATATGCCTCCAAATCTTGCAAAAGAGAATGATCTGTATCCTATAATTATTATCCTTCGTTAAACATCATTCCCACATAATCTGGAAACCAAAAAATGCAATCTGGGCAGAAAGAAGTTCATTATGGACTCTTCTGTGATTTCGGTGGCTCAAGTGCCCTGTGTCCACCCTTTTAGCCACCGAAAAGGAAAGCTTTCGGCAGCTCACTACACATTGAAATTGATATTTAGCCGCTGAAAGCTAAAACTTAACTTTTGGCATGAATTGAGATACAAATTCCTTTATTTATTGATCTGATATGATTTTAAGCCCGTCTCAAAACCTTTAAAACTTAAGATTTAGAAATAACTCTTTAACCTCATAATCATCTTATCATGTGATGTCAAAATAATTTGAAAATTATTTTTGATCGCTAACATGTGGTATATACACTGTTGGATATATTCCGATGTATATATCAAGGTGATTTGACGGTGTATATATCAACAGCCGCAACATTGAATGTTGCACAACAAGCTGATTATTGCTTTTGCCTAAAACAATGGTCCAATCAAAAGTATATTCTCTGAACTTAAAAGATAATGTAAACAAAAGGGATTTTATTGTCCCATCAATTTTGTTTGTTAAATTAAAAAATAATTATATAAAAAACTCCCAAATTTGTTTGATGAGAGTAAAGATAGATACTCACTATTAGTTGTGTTGTTATTGTGTTGGGCTGAATTAATTGTGTGCATTTGAGATGAGGATAGGCATTATAGCTATTAATACCCAGATTGAGCTATAAGAATTATTCAACAACAATTCTATTAGAAAACAATACTAATAATATTTTTTTCACCCTAGTAATTATGTTATGTCTTTCTGCTTCCCATGATGATCAAATGAAATAAAACATAAAGGGTGATCAAATGAAATAAAACATAAAGGGATTTTCGATTTACCAATAATGATTTAAGAAAAATGTTCACAGGGGACATTGGGACACTCTGGGGATGAAACTTCAATAGTTTTATGTGTTTTCTATTGACTTAAAGACCCATGGATGTGATGCATTATCTTTTACTTTTCTTTCTTTGGTCGTTGAGAGAGTACATGGGTAGTAAACTAATCAATGTGGTTAGTCACCTTCTTGTTCACCTTATTGTGTTGTCGTGCCTTCTATGTGGAACATTTTTCCAAATTGATGGGACAACAAGTTCCTCGTTTCTATTGTTCCCTATTCATAATCTTTTACATTGCGGGGAGAGACCCTCATTGATGGGATCTAGACCATTGATATAGATCCACAAGTGAGATCCTATTTGTTCACGACAAGGTTGATTCTCTCTCCCCTAGACTCTCCAATGTGCATGGACGATCTTGGGTTGTTGTTCCAAATGGTGGGCGAGATCTCGGTTGTTCGCAGATAGGAAGGTACTTCTCTACCCAAGTCTCCCTTGATTGCAGGAATGAATGTCTCAAGATGGTTAGATACCATCCCAACAACTCATGGTAGAACATGCACCTCTCCACACATGTAATCCCAACAATTTGTGGCAAGGCACCTCTCTCTAAGGAACATGCACATAAGAAGCCACAAATTCTGTTCACCATTGATCTTCCTTTAGTGCATATGTTTATTTCTCTTCAAGAGATAGTTTCCCATCATTTATCACTATCGTTCTCTATGAAATTTTTACAAATTAAGGATTATTGGGTAGATTTATTCATACAAGGCTAAAAATGTATGTGTGTAGTTTTCCCAAATTCTCTCATTTTGACCACAATTAATGGTGAATAATTTCACGACATCCTCAAAAAATTCCCATATTTGGTCCATCATTGAAGCCGAGCTGTGATACCACATTGTGGCATCCCCACTCAATACTCCTAGCCACAAGACAAGTAGCTACAATATAGGGCTTTCAACTTATAATCCTCAGAGGCCATATTTCCACAATACCATCTGATAAGTCTCCCAAAGAGGACATAAATTAATAAATGCATGTGTGTGTGCTTATTAAAATGCATCAAAAATAAACAAGCATGGATTAATAGAAATTTAGGCCAACCAAATGCCCATGACCATATTTGAGCATAATTAGGCATAGCATGCAAATGCACAGATTTTGATAACGAAGAATAACATTGATTTTCACATTTATAAACAATGACAATGAACTTATCTTTTAACAAAAGTTGGTCCAAGAAATTGGTTGTGTATGAGAGATTGTACACCCAACCATAGGTATAAGGTGCAAATACCACCCCCAAGCTGGGCTATAAAGCCTCTATGGAAAATGAACCAAGCTATATGCATATCTCTCTCTCAACCCAACCCATTTGTTTTCCTACTCAACTAATATGCTCATTATAGCGTACTCCAGACATTTCATCTAGTCAACAAACAATCATGGCACTCTCTTCCATTGTCGCACACTACACAAAGAAGATATTCCATTTCTTAGTTCAATAGTCCCTCAAGGATATTCTTCCCTCTTGTGCTCTCCAGTGTGGGAAAAAGGATCTCAATCAATTGTATGCTTCCTAGGAATTTCCTACAAAAACAATACTTATCTCTCAAGCATCCAATGAACAACAAATACAGAGGGGGGTGAAGGATTTCTAATTTTCCTAGCTTTTATGCTCACCTATAGTGATCTATCTCCCATCCAAGTTTTGTAATTTTCCTCTTCATAGCACTAATTTGGTTCATTTCCATATTTGTTAATGGCTGGCAATGGAGAATACAACTTGAGGAGTCTAGAACATGAACACGAGAATGATGGAATGGATGTTAGAGTGAATAAGTGAATGATAGTGAGAGAATTGAAGGGAATGATGGATAACATTAGGTTCGATAAGAGGAATGTAGAACTCTTACACTTGGCCATGACGATTGTACTCATCCCATCCTTCCATAACTATGTGAGAAGAATTCTCCACTAAACACTAACATGCTTTCAGTGATAGGTTTTATAAGTCAAAGAAGGAGGATGGCTCCATTTAAGGAACATGGTAGAAAAGAGATGAGATATAATGCTGACATTTGGAAATAGAGGATTTACTTTCCCATATGCTCCCATTTCCTCTTCCCCTCTGGTGGAATCATAGCCTCTCTTGTGCTCTCCACAACTATCTGGGACCATTATATGTTATATTCTAGCATTAATATTTATGTAGCTTGAGTTCACCATGGCAAGCCTACTACATAGTCTAAGTATATTTACATCATCTACTTTCCTATCTACTCACTAGTCTGGCCTTCATGTTTAGCTCTACACCAGGAATCCGTAGTAGCATATTTACAACATTTGTAAATAAGATCATTTATTAAAACTCACATGACTTAACTCCCATCATTATAAACTCCCATTTACAATTATACATAAGTTGATCCAACACATTTTAAGTGTCAAAACAAGGGTATCAAATTGTACACTAAAAATCCATAATAACATATTTACAACATTTATAAATAAGATCATTTATTAAAGCTCATATGACTTAACTCTCATCATTATAAACTCTCATTTACAATTATACATACATAAATTGATCCAACACATTTAAATGTGAAAACAAGGGTATCAAGTTGATCCAACACATTCATTTTGCCATGTACAATCAATTCAAAGAACTCGACGTCTCAGGATAATGACGAATTACCCATTACTTTATTTACGGTATGTTTGTTCTTTTTTAAAACTTAATTATCCAAACGCCCTTTTCATTATGTCATTGTTTTTCTTTTTAGTTCCAAAAGAAAAAGTATTTAAACAAAGTATATAGATAACATGATTATTGAAGAGACATATGTCTTAAATCATTTTGATTATTAAGAGACATATATCTTAAATCATTTTGTTAATTTGTATATTTATTTCATTAACCTATTTTATTTAGTTAAATTATTTATTTATTTTAAAATAAAATTTTAATTAAAAGTTTGATTTTAATTAGTTAATTTATTTATTTATTTTATAATAAATTTTTAATTAAAAGTTTGATGAATAGTTAAATTTATAAAAATATAATTTTTTTTAGTAAGCTACTTACTTTTATATTATCATAGTATAAAAAATGTTATAGCCAATGTTTTGTATCCCTTACTAAAAAGGAAACCGCACCGCAAAGAGTTCTAGAATATTATTCAGAGCATATCCAAGTTACTAGAATTGTGTCTAAACTGCCTACAAAGGTTTAGAGTCTCATATGGACTAAAGGAAAACCAAGAAAATAACAAGGCTAACTGCTAGTAAACACTATAAAACGTGACTACAAAGAAAAATAACATATCATGACTACAAAAGAAACAACATAAGACTTATCAAGCTAGGCTTGGAGAGTTTGGAGGGTTGGATGCTTGAATTTCCTGAGCTATCTTTCTCCCATCCAACTATGCATCTTATTCAATTATAATTGGGTTAGAAGAGGTATCCTCGAAGTCCAAGGGCTCCTTTGCCTCAATAGAGGAGTCCTGACCTCCTGTGTTAGAGACATAACCTCTCTAACCCCTCACGTAAGTAGAATAATATATTTTCCATGTAATAAAGACTAACAGTAGTTAATAAATCCTATTTAATAAATATGAACAAGTCAATGTAAGAAGACCTAATAGAAGTTTTCGCTTCTAGAATGATCTTCCTCTAGAAAGTTCTTTAGAAGATAGAATTAATATAAATAAGAGTAGGAGGCATGAAAAATATCTGTCTTGAGAATATTTGTAATAGAGTGTTGCTTTGCTGGAGGTTACCCCCTCGAAGAGGCAAGTGAACATTGCTTCCTATCAATAAAGGTATCATTTTTTGTTGTGGTTCTCTATATTTTTTTGTTCCGCTAGTATTTTGTGCAGTATTTCTATTTTCTGCTTAATATAATAGTTCTGGTACCTAACAAGTGGTATCATAGCACTTTCCTCTGCGAAAACTGTTGGAATTTTTTTCCAGGGTAGAGACGTGTACTGTCGTCGTCTTTAAAGAATAGAGATCTGTCGCTTAATGGGTAAAACTACAGTGGGGAAGACTACACACAAGAAATACAAACGGTTTCATGGGGTTGCCTAGAAACAAACATTTCACCTTGTTGGAAACATGTGTAACCCCTGTCTAGACCTCGTGTGAAGTAAAGGAAAACCAAGAGAACAACGAGGCTAACTACTAGTAAACACTATGAAACATGACTACAAAGAAAAATAACATATCATGACTACAAAAGAAACAACATAAAACTTATGAAACTGGGCCTAAAGAATTTAGAAGGTTGGATGCTTGAATTTCATAAACTATCTTTTTCCCATCCAACTCTGCATCTTCTTCAATTATAATTAGGTTAAAAGAGGTATTTTCAGAGTCCAAAAACTCTTTTGCCTCACTTGAGGAGTCATGACCTCCTCACCATTAACATGGCATTATTATGTTACTACAATTTGGACACTTAATACAACCTTAAAAACGGCTTCGAATTTAACTTCAAACATTATCATTCTAACTAGGATTTCCTAAGATTGATCTCCTTGTTCTTGAACCACTTATGAAAGACTTTATATAGGAAAGCCTTTAAAAATATATATTGTCTATTTATAAAAGTTGTGGAAAGCCTTTAAAATATATATATATTGTCTATTTGGCGTGCGCTGTTGTGGCAAGACTTGAATAAAAAAAATGTTGAAAAGCCTTTAAATATATATATATATATATATATATATATATATATATATATAAAACCGTTGGAAAGCCTTTAAAAATATATATTGTTCATTTAAATTTTTGTATATTTTATATACAAAATAATTTATTGTCTATTTATATTATTATTTGTTATAATTTAAAAAAAATAACAAATTTATATAAATGATTTATTTAACTTTTATTAAAATAGAAAAAAGGAAAATATTGGTAAAAAGAAATTATATATTGTATAATCGTTCTATATCATAATTTATAAAAGTGTATTGTTGAAAGTAAAGATAGAAAAATGTTAAGAAAGAGTGAAACACTTTTAAGTTTTTCATTATTTCTCAAATTTAGAAAAATGTAAAAGAAAATCAAAACTCTATATATTGACTTTCTTTCCGTAGTTTGACGAACACATTATCGTCGATGAAATAAAAACTTGGGGTAAGATCCACCCTGGAGGGGGTGGAGAGCCTTAACCGCGTGTGATAAGAAAGTCCGAAGACTGTTCCCGTCCTTGTCGAGGGAGATGCCAACCATCTCTCCTTTCTACGAACACAATTAACATATCTCGAATACAACACTTATATTTACTAATTGTATTCAATACATTAGCAATGTGGTATAAATGAGTGACACTCAGTGAGCCCCCCATGCCGCGTCTCGCTAGAAGAGGAGCCGAAACTCCAAGAGGTGAGGACTGGACGCCGTCGCCGCCATTGCCATGGACGTCGTCGAAGTTAGTTCTCTGCAGAATGCGAAGGATCTTTTATTTCTGTATCTGGTTTTGAACTGTACGGGTTCTCTCGCACGTGTATGATTAGGTTCTAAGTTTTCAAAATCTTCTTTCAATCCATCAGTTGGGATTCGGCAGCGGACTTCCTTTTTAATTATCAAACAGATCGGACAATTACGCACACATACCACCGTTTTTTTTAGCGCTTCAAGGGTTTTGGGGTTGCCCAATGACCTCGAAAAATACGTAATTTAAACACCCTCGCAAACCTGTACAGAAAGGCGTGGGATGGTACAACCATTATCGAAAGGTTCAATAAAATTGAAGATTCCTCACAATTGATTAACAAGCGGGAATCCCAAGATAGAAAGCAACATGGAATTAATCTTGCAAGTCGTGAGCCAGAGGCTCCAGGCCTGGAATTTGACGTCCCACAGGACGTTTTTATGGTTTTTAGACGTATTTGACACGTGGGTACAAAATCTACACGTCAAATATAAAAAATCTCAGCCCCTCATAAATTTTAGGTGTTTAATTTACTATAGTGTGTGTCATCTACTTAGGCAAAACTAAAATGATGTGCATTAAAAACAAATGACAATCATCAAAATTTCACTTGACAGGTAAAATAAATTTGAAAATCTGGCCAAGGCTCTTTGGCTTGCTCCATGGAAAACATGAGCACAATAGTGAAGATTGTCACTCAAGTGTATGCCTAGAATTTCAAATTTATCTGGATGACGGTCATTTGCTTTTCATGCGTGTTATTTTAAATTTTATGCAAATTTATAAGTGCCAATATTTTTTATGTTGTGAGGAAAACAAGCTCAATTATATGTGGTAAGGGTATTCAAGGCTATAACAACACACTGCACTAAGAACATACTTGATCACTCAATGCAATGCAAATCCAATTAAGAATATCATACCTATGTATTATCAAAGTTTGACCCTAATCCATTGAAATAATACTTTTGAAAATTATGCTAAATTCTAAATTAGGAATCCTAAAAACTAAATCAAAATTCCAAATACTAAAAAACTTTAATTCCCTAAATCCAACCATTAACATAAATAATTATAACAATGTTACTTCTGGTAGTACGACACCCTCCCTGCCTACTCGTTTACTTGTATTCCTGGATGCTTCAATGCATTACAACTACCTCTCTGCGGGTTGTGTATAATGCAGGCCTACATTATATACCTGTAATCTTATACCCATAACCTTATAGCGCACATACTTACTAGCATTTTTGACGGGTAATCCACACAGTTATAGGTCAATTTGACAGGTTAATGATTTCGATGCAAGTCAACAATGACATGTGACTTTTATTCTAACATGTCAAATAAAGGTTGCGGGACTAAATACAGGTTGTAGCCTGTCAAATTCTAGGCCTACTCAAGTGGGAGCTGGGACTAGTACTAATCTAGATGCATCATTGCAAGGGAAGATCGTGAAAGCTACTCCCAATGCCTTGAAGTTTGTCATGGTCAAGGAAAAGGAAAATATGAAGGATTCTATTGAAGTAATAATGGAAGCCATTAGAACCTAAGATTGGGGATCACCAACACCATTTCAATTGTAGATTTATGGATGTTGTAGCATGCATAAAATTTATTGACTCCATGTGACATGGACGATGAAATGAAGGTTTTGTTCTGACCTTTTTAAGATTTTTCAATGATAAGAAGTTCTCTATGAAAGTTCATAATTTTTTAGCGTGGGGTTCATGCACTTTGGAAGATGTGGAAGAAGGATATTTGTGCTAGATTAATAGAAAGGAAAAAATTAGAAAAGAATTCAGGGTGAATACTGTTATCGATGGATATGAAGTCTGGGATGTAATGCTAGACATGGGTTTCAATGTGAATATTGTACTAAATAAATCTCCAGTATTAACAGGACAATTGAAATTGATTTACTCACCCATCCACTTGTGATGAACTCGTAAGGGATTTATCCCATTGGTAAGTTGCAAGGGATGGAAGTCAATTTGGATGGAAGACGTTATCTTACATATGAGTTATAACATGTCTACCCTTATCATGTATTGTTGGAAATATATTGGGCTTTTTATAATGGTTTAGTATTGAACTTGAAGAAGCGTTAAATGTATTTTGAAGTTGAGGGTAGACATGCTATAATAAAAATGCCCAACTTTTGGAACTTACATAAGTAGAATTTAGGGTTGTGGATCTAGTAGAGGAAGATTTGGCTATTAGTGTGAATGATCAGTTGTACAATTAGACATTAATATAATGAGGGGACTATATCAATCCTATGTTGAATGGTGTTTTCAATTAGCACAATAATTTTTCACTCAACACCAACTTGTAGGAAGCAATGAATCATTTGTAGTGTGAAGACTATGAACAATATGCTCATAGTGTGGAATGGTAAGATATGTCTAGTGGATACGTGTTAAGATCAATGTAACTAAAGATGTCATATAGTTCAATGAGGCCATTATTGATCAAGTGGATCTTGAGTAGTGCATTGAAGAATTAAACATGATGCAAACATCCATAGCAACTTGATCGTGGTTGATGCACAAAGGTTCCTTAGATACTTGGGATGAGGCTACATCATTTTGTAACCATAGTTTATGTTATCAAAAGAGGAGGAGGCATGGAGGAAACTTAATAGCTAAAAAGGAACCACAAAGAAATAATCTCTTGAGAGAGTAGCTTTGTTCATCATAGAGACTAATCTAGTGTAACATGTAGATACTTGTGAGGTAGCTTGGACTTGAAAGATAATATTATTTAAGCAGTGGGTTCACAGGGTTGTGCATACATTGGGTGTACTCCCAAAGGTCTAGTATCTATATGAGGAGTGTTGACTACTAAATTAGTCATAATCATTAATACATCATAACATGAGCATCACATACACATAACATTATTCATTTATCTCTATAATCATTTTCACACCATTGTACAATAAAAAATTATATAAACATAAGGAAAGACATCCCAATCAATGACACCACAATTTATAATGGAAAAAAACTTGAACTAAGGGAAAAAAAAAAACCATTTCAGTGGTAAAAGTAACTTATCTTAATTCAACCAGTGGTACCCTAATCCAAAAACTCTTCTCACATCACATACATCCATCGTTCCTTCCAGTGGAATAAGAATAGATACTTACTACATACAAATACAATACCAAACATGTAGCGTCTCTTAGAGAGAAAGATTGCTAAGGTTATAATCTAATGACCAAACAAGTTCCTTTTTATGCTTTTCTTATCTAGAAACAATGTCAAACAATGTCACTTTGGTCCCAATTGGGAGTTTCTACCCAACACTATTTGACCTTAAAATGCTTGGTAGCCTCCTAGCTACTCTTCTATGCTTGGATTGTTCCAAACCATGTTTGTCTTGGTGCTATTCCTATCCTCCTTGATCAAGATGAATGCCCTCTAACTCTTGTTATTCTTCGTTTGGATTCAAGACTTCTTCCATCTATTTCCTTACTGGCATTGGGTACTTGTATTATGTGTCTCATGGCCTATTGTTGAGGCATTAACTAGCCCCTAAGCCCTGAAACTTAGGGACCCCACCTTTTTCTTTTTAATACTTCCTTTTAAGGAGTGTTTGAATGATGATGTTTCTCAAGGATTTAGAGGGATGCATGGTAGTGTCTTGTTTAATTTTTCGTGAGAACCTTAGTCACGCATGCATATTCCTCGAAGGGTTTTATTTAGGACATTTGAATTTGCATGAAAATTGGCCTTTAATAATGTTCTCATTTTTTGGTTTTTTAGATTAACTCTTTTTTATGAATTCCAATACAAGAACTATTATGAAGGATTTAGAGGGATGCATGGTAGTGTCTTGTTTAATTTTTCGTGAGAACCTTAGTCGCGCATGCATATTCCTCGAAGGGTTTTATTTAGGACATTTGAATTTGTATGAAAATTGGCCTTTAATAATGTTCTCATCTTTTGGTTTTTTAGATTAACTCTTTTTTATGAATTCTAATACAAGAACTATTACGAAGATCATTATTTTTCAATAAATTCATTCCATTTAAAAATGCCTTCTTTCAAAACATTAATATACTCATTGATCCATTTCTAAACATTCTAATGAGTGCACCTTTCAAACCCACCAAACAATTCATCAAACATTTTAGTAGCTTTAGAATTTCTTTTTGTTTGATATACTCATTAGGCCATACTTGCAAAGGAAATTCTTATCATAATTCAAATGTCCCAGATGATCTACATGGAATTCTTATCATAAGAGAATTGATGCCCTCCTTCCATCCCATATGGTTTTTTTTCATATATATATTTTTTAAATTCATTTTTATTTTTTAAATCGTATTCTAATTTGCTTTTGAATTTCTTTTCGTAATGTTTTTGTTTTAAATTTTAATTAAAAGAAGCTTAGAGGACTATATTTTTTAATTTTTTTTAATTTGAAATATATTTTTCAAAATAAAATATTTTTTTTTATTAAAAATAAAAATGTTTTTCTCTTACTTTGGTTTTTTTTTTCTCCTTTATTTTTATTTATTTATTCTACTTTTTGGGTTTTTTTTCTTATTCTTTAAAATTTTGTTTGCAAGTGCACTAGGCTTTTAGGTCATGGTTTCAAAATTTTCTCAATTTTAAGATAAATAAATATGGGGTGTTGCTATCAGTGTAAATTCTAACCTTGTACAATATCTACTGCAAACTGATATTCAGAAAAGAACATAAAAGATACAATGGCAAATACAAACATTACACAGAGATTTTTCACCTGGAAACCCAAATCGGGAAAAACCAACATATATTATATTCATACATTGTGTTACATTGTTTACAATACAATATACATATAGGAGCCAGCGACATCCAAAACCCTAACCCAATGACCTGGATTAGTCCAAAACCCTAATTCCTTAATTGGAAATAGAAAACCATCGACAAAAAAACCATGTGCCGAAAAACCACCTAAATATCATGTGGTCCCGGAAATATGTCGTCCCGGTGCGAAATTTTTTTTCAGGGGCGCTGCCCCTGAACCCCCGGGCGGGGGGCTCCGCCCCCCTGCGCACCCGACGCAGACGCTCAGACACTACTACTCGTGCAAAGAATATAACACATACCCAACATTCTCCCACTTGTTGTTTTCTTTGCACACAGGGGGTTACAGGGTTACATAGTTAACAATCCAGGGCAACAATGCCCATGGATCCTCTACACCAAGAGAACTTCTCAGTGCTCACAGA